>JAODKM010001910.1:0-29505 GCA_026780845.1 Petrocephalus sullivani
CAGCATCCCATTGTGTTTACTATCACTTACACCATAAAATATCACAATATATCCAAAAACTCTAATGTGCAATTAATGGTACTGACTTACACACATCACTTCCACTTCCATGTCACTTTCTTCAATCTACAATATTAATGCATGCACTAACCCCCCCCCCCCTGTATACATACACATACATTCCCTTATAAGTTTTAAAGTTTTCTTTCTCTTTTTCCACCATTGAGAGACTTGCTGTCTTGTTTCTTCTCTTGTCCAACACATTTCATTGTAATGTTGACCCGGTGTTAAACTAAACCAGTGTTTCTCAGTTCTGCTCCTGGATGGAGATCTCGTGCAAAGAGCTACAGAGAGCGAGCACAGGTAGGGGAAACACAACCAGCTACTCGTGCAGAGAAAGCCGAAGGTCACAGAGAGCTGTGAGAAACTCATCATTTCCTGGATTATGTAGAAGAGCTTTCTCATAGCACTCTATGGCTTGCTGCTTGTCACCCCTTAGCTGATTAACATATCCCAGAATGCCATAAGCTTCACCATCATTCGGATTTCTGTCGATGCGCCTCTTTGCTATTGTTTCCAATTTCTGAAGACACTTCTCCCCCATTCTGTTATCTTTCTGAATTTGACACCCTTTCATGTAATGCTCTATGGCCAGAGATTCTGATCTTTTGTGGTGCAGCTGGAAGTCAGCATAAAATCTATGGACAGTTTGCAGGTCTTCATTTTTTGCTCTGGCCGCCTGAAATGCTTCCTGAAACAGCTCCTCTGCTTTGGTGAGGTCTCTCTTCTGTGCATGTAAAAACGCTAGATCTGTCATGGCATAAATGAAGGAGGGCTTCATCTCAATGGCCTTCTCACAATGATGCATGGCAAGGAGGAGAAGGTGTTCAACCTCTTCTCTGTTGCGTTTCCCTCCATTTCTGGACAAGTTGACCCTTTTATTTCTATAGCAGACTGCAATTTGATGATGAAGAAAGGCAGAATTCCCCATTTCTTTGAGGGCACGCTTCAAAAGCTCTATGGACTTATCCAGAGATCCATGTTTTCTGAAAAACTTTGCCACATACCGTGTGACATGAGGTTGGTCTGATGATCTCATGAGGGCTCTTTCAACCAGTTCCTCAGCCTCATTCAATTTGCCACAATCAGCTAGTTTTAGAGCCAAAAGGGCCATGATGTAAGGATCTCCAGGGCTCAGTTCTAAGGCGCGCCTTAGCTGGTTACTAGCTGGTGAATCTTCAGTTGTGTTGTTATCAGATTCAGTTCGGTACAGCGCTGTTGCATAGCCACTATTCCAGTCAGGATTGTCTGGATGTTCCTTCAGGGCATTCTCAAAGCACTCTTTAGCTTTCTTAAGATATTTCGTAGAATAACTGAGGAAGGTCCATCCCATCTCTCCATATACTTCCGCATGAAAAGCTGAAGGTGACTGTGTCGGAAATCGCCGCTTAATGTCTTCCAGCTTCTCCAGATAATCCATGGATTGTTTGTAGTCGTTCAAGTGGTAGTACATCCATGCAAAATCTCCATATGTTACAATGAGCATCTTCTCACATCCTTCGTTGTGCTCACGAATGTGATCTTCAGCCTTTTTCAGGTTAGCGAGTGCTTCTTCTGGCAGGTCTTGCAAATAGTTTACAAAAGCCAAAAAGCTGAATAAGTGTTTGGCCCCAGTTTGATTAGGTGCACTGAAAGTGATAGCATCCTCTAGTCTGTTTTGCAGATCACTGAGAACAGTGTCCTCCTTCCTGAGACCCCAGGTGAAGTGACACTGAAGCTGGAGAAGTTTTTTTAACAAAGCTTCCTGGTTCATCCTACAGCAGCATTGCAAGCAAACGAGAAACACTGTTATTTTCAGTAATGTGCAACAATTCAGGTATATCACAGGTACAGTATATTCACTTCATATTGCCTGTTGAGGGAAAATATTAACTTCTCAGTTTTTATATACAATACAGTTAGTCAAAACATTCTGTCAAACCGTTAAAGATATTTCAGAACAAAAAACGCTACACCAATATACTTATGCCATTGCAGCGATATAAAGTTGTTATTGTGTCATTGATAGCGTCGGTCTCGGTCTGATAAAACGCTGTCGGTCCTCTTTAAAAATAGGACAGCAGTGGCTACGACACACTGTCTTTCGCTTTCCGCAAAAGCGAAACTAACAGAACTACTATCGCTTCCCGTTAAATGAATAACGGCAGAATAGCTGGTGAGGCACTGGCTCTTTCAGAACAAAAAAAAATACTAATAAAATAAAATACGGAAGGCCATAGTGGACCTGATTTTCTGATTTTTAGCCAGCGTACCAGCAGAAATAATCCTGTGGCCTCACGCATGCCCCCTTCAGTGAGGCAGGGGTACTGGATGCCTCACCTCCTGCATTTTTGGTGCGGTTTTAAATCAGGTCACCAAAACTACATTTGTTATACACATACGCGAAATAGATTTTCTACGGAAAGTGCGGACATATAATATAGGTGTGCATTGTGAGAGTGAGAAAGCGGAAGGCGCGCTCGCGCGGTCAGTGAGAGAGCGCGTGCTGGGAGATGCGGCTCTGCTCCTCGCAGTGCTCCTTTCTATCTGAACAGGAGATACGCAAATTCAGCGATTTTCATTTAAGAAATTGATTTAAATGGTTGGAATCATACAAAATTTACATTTATAGGACAGAGCAGTAGACAAATATTACAATTAATATTTATTTTATCATCATTTGTTTTTTACTTCTCACCTCACCTGGCTCCCCTGACCCTGAGAAAGTGATATCTGAAACTGCATCACGCTAAATTAGTAAGACGACATCCTAACGTCAGCATTTTCCACATAATGTATGCTAGACGAGGTGAATTACCCTGGTGAGTACTTGCTAGCCAATGGCATTTATAATGTCATACTGTAGCAATTACTAGCTAGGGGCTAACTTTACCGCATATGTTAGGCAAGTACCATTGTTTTTCGTGTATTATCATATGTCCCTATCGAATAGCTGTGTGAGACTCCTTTTATTTGCATGGTGAAGATGTAAAGAAAATGTAGAAATGCAGGAAGCTATATATGTTTTATTCCCCTCCACTTTTAAAAAGCTTGATACGCCCCTGGTTTTCAGATCGCGTTTACGTATATGTATGCATGTGTATGAAGTAAAAAAGAATAAATTATAAAGCTAGTGTCTGATTTATACTGTGCAACCGCGCTATCAAATCCTTAGGTTAATTGGTTATTGTTAGATCATATGTGATCCCTAATGTAAAAAAACTAGCTATGGTTAATTAATTCTCATCTCGAGAAAGACTCCCGTTATTTCCAGTTCCATGAACTTGCTAACTGCCTTAAAGTGTTTGTCGCACATGTGCAGAACAGATCGGGCAGGCGGCTCGGATGGGCACTGACAGTCCCTGACATTTTGGTAAAGTTTTTATTTGAACTAGGAAAACGTAATTCTGAAAGTAATAAAATTTCAACACTGAAAATTGATGCTACTGCCATCTGTTGGTGGAAACGAGTATCGCCCTACCACCACTTAAGCTGTAAACAGGAATGTACCCGTTCAGAAGTGACACAAAGTGCTTTAAGTAATCCTAAATGGGTAACACTTCACTTAACATGGTACAAATAACATAATAGTATGCTATTACTTATGTATTAGTTAACCACTAAGTCTTAGTTACTTACTGATTTCATATATTTATTATTAATGAATCGTGACAACTGCTCTCCAGCAATTACTATATATGTTATTATATCTGTTAATTCTGCAAACGTTTGTGAACTACTGAAGGAACTACAGAAAGAACAAGTCATGAATAACACACGTTAATGAAGCATAACGCAGCTTTTATGTCAAGTAGGAACTATATTTTTTCATGATTTGTACTTCAGCAGTACTTGATCTATTATTAATTATTTCTGACCCGTCAAGTGTTACCAGTACATGATAATAACCAAAAAGGTATAGGAACATGAACACAATAATAATTCTGCAAATAATCCTAGCCATTAAAATGTCATGGGTGCCACACCACATTAAGCAAAATTGAGCTGATAAAGATATTATGTTTAAGTGATCTCTTTAATGTTAACCATTTATTCTTTAGTTACCGATTTCTTCTAGATAAATTCTTTCCTGTAACCAAACTGTGCTATTAGACAGCACGAGCCACCCGCCACAATAGCGCGGCTGTACAACTGGACAGCACGCGAGACCCGACTCGATAGCGCGGCTGTACAACTGGACAGCACGCGAGACCCGACTCGATAGCGCGGCTGTACAACTGGACAGCACGAGAGACCCGACTCGATAGCGCGGCTGTACAACTGGGCAGCACGAGAGACCCGACTCGATAGCGCGGCTGTACAACTGGGCAGCACAAGAGACCCGACTCGATAGCGCGGCTGTACAACTGGACTGCATCCGTGACTCGATTGGATAGTGAAGGGCTTGCCCAGGCTATTGAATTGTTTGGCCTTCAATATACAAAAGCCAAAAAGTTGAATAAATGCTTGGCCACGGCTTGATATCAATTGAAATTGATATAATTCCCTAGTCTGTTTTGCAGGTCACTGAGGTCAGTGTCCTCCTTCCTGAGACCCCAGGTGAAATGACACTGAAGCTGAAGAAGTCTATTGAAGAAGTTTATTGAAGCTTCCTGGTTCATGCTTCAGCAGCAAGCAAACTGAAAACACTGTTATTTTCAGTAATGTGCAATACTGGTTTAACAATTCAGGTATATCACAGGTATATTTCCTTAATATTCCTTAATCTACTTATCATTTTAATATTTAGCTAGTCATAACATTCTGTCCATACATTAAAGCTAGGTCTGTTACTCTCTGTTGACTCACCTATATCGTATGGATGGAATTAATATAAAACTGACATTTTTGCATTTTGTACTGTCATTCATATTTAAGTAAATGATCAGTCGCTTATACAGGACAGAAAACAGAAAACCCTACACCAATATACTTACGCCATTGCAGAAAATTAAAGCTGTTAGTGTGGAACTTGACTTTGGTGTGTGGTTGATAATGTCAGTTTTCATCAGATAAATTGCTGTCAGTTTTATATACCCGAGACAGGAGTGAGCATGACACACCCCTTTAAAAAACCATGCAAATATTGCCGTTTACTCCTAGAATAAACAAAACTAGCTGGATACCTTTAGTTTCCCTTTCGTTTCTAAAGTCGCACATTGGCTACATTGTTTGCTGTGAAATGACTAAAACATGCCATTCCCTTAACAGATGTTCAATCGATTGTTTATTTGGGTAGGTATTGTGGGAAAAATATAATAACTCAGGCTAGTGACACACCTAAATACGGCTGTACACCACAGTTAGATGTAAATCTCTAGGATATTTAGCCTAGTAATGCAGAGCCCCACTTAAAATATACCCCTCTTTGCATTGTTTAAAATCACAATGCATACAAGATGTACTCAATAAACATTTAATTTTTTAATTATGAAAACATAATTAACTCTGTGTATGAGTGCTGTGCAATGAATCAAAGTAGCCAGGGTGACACTGAACTATTTGTATATACGCGTAGGTTTTGTTTTTACACAGGTAGCCAAACAGAAATTCTTCGCATGCTTCACAAGCATCTCCCCTTTTTTTTTATAATGCTATAATTTTGCAGTGTAGCCTGTGTTACTCCCAAATTTCTTCATGATATACAGCTCCGGAAAAAATTAAGAGCCCACATCACAATTTTTTGTTTCACTTTTTGGTTCGGGCAGGCAAGTGGTGTAGTGGTTAGAGGTGCAACTGTGTAATTGAAAGATTGCCAGTTCAAGTCCTTGACCCACCAGTACCACTGAGGTACTCTGAGCAAAGCAGTGTTCCCAAGCACTGCTCCCTGGGCGCTCACATAGCTGCCCCCTGTTGTGTCATATGGGTTAAACAAGCATTCTCACAAACTGATTACTATAGGATCAGATGTCTCAGTTTGGCAATGTAGCCAGTGTTACTCCCAAACCTCACCAGACTGGCTTTACAGGGCCTTCTCAGCTGCTAAGCATGCTGCCATGTGACGTTGTAGCCCAAAGCATTACTCATGTTTGTGGTGATTCTGGTGTATCAAACCATTTGCACTGCTAGTCTTATAAAAGTACAGCACATATAATTATATACAGCACATAATTGATAATGATACCTATGTTAGTGATTTATGCATTTACTATACCATACTATTTATCCTTATTTTAGAGTTTACTCATTGTTTATAAAGAAAAAGTTTACTCTAGCCTAGGTGTGTAGTAGGCTATACCATCTAGCTTTGTGTAAGTATGATGTTCTCATAACGATGATGTTCCATGACGTTGAATGTATCCTCGTAGTTAAGTGATGTTAAGTAAATGGCTACTTTTCTGTTGCCATACCATCCAGTTCTAGCACCTACGGCAGGCAAATTCCTGATTTCCCTATTCCTGAGTAGATCTTTCTCTCTCCTGCCCCACATGTATTTGCACATTGCCATTCCTGATAATCCCACTGTCACCACACCAGCACAGAAGGACTGATCATACTGTCACAGCTCAAACACACCTTAACCAGCTAATTTCCAGGTTTGGCAGGTCTGTCGGAGCAGGGGCATCTGCAAACTGTCGGATTCCGGCCATCCAGGACTGAAATTGAGGAACCTGTCCCAGGCAGCACAAGGACACCCTAGATGGGATGACAATCCAGAGTATGGTACACACGCTCAGGCCAATTTAGAGATGAAAGTTCTTGGGACTGTTGGTGGAGATCAGAAGAACATTCACAGTCCATACCACACTTATTACAGTTTTATTTATTTAAGTTTGTATTTTTATACTGCTTCTGGTTTTCATTTGAAATTCAGTTTTGTTTTACCAAGATTCCAACGTGGTTTTATTTATTTTAAAGATATATTACTATTTGGTTATGTAATTTAGTTTATCATTTTATTTCTAGAGCTAGACTGAAAGTTGTAGAGCTATTTTATGTGACATCTTTAGAGAACAGGGATGCACGATATTTATCGGACATATAAACTATCGGCCTACATGAGGTAAAAGGAGATCATTTTTATTGCTCCGATAAATAAATTTAATCCGATAAATAGATCCGATCATGTAGGCTAATAGAAATTTGTGAAATTGCTTGCTGGCAGGTAGCGCCTTTTAAAACAGGCAGTGACTGGAGATGAGCGCCAGCCTGGATGTTTTTCTCGGTGGCAGCGGGCTACAGTGCCATTGCCGTTCGCAAACCAATGGGAATGCAGAAATGCTCCGCTAAAGAGAGCTCCGCGGAACACAAACTTTGGTTTACAAATGTAGACATGCATTTTTACACCGTGGCAATTCGGTACAAATATACATGTTAAAAATGAACTTTCAGTACCAAGATGTAGTATATTATTACATTATTTATGACGTGTTGCTGTTTGCGTAGAGAGACAAATTTAAAAAAATCAGGAATAGACTAAGGTGTCTGAAATTATTGGTGTTCCAGAGTTGGTGAACTGCATAATATATTTTTGTGGAAAAGAAAATAAATCGCATACTAATTTTGGCACCATAGCATGAAAAACAATGCGAATCGTCGGTAACTTTATCGTTATTTATTTATAATAGAAGTGCGTCTTAATTTCATGTGCTTTGACAAATGACACCCTACCGACAGTCGGCACAAAGCTTTATAAAGTTCACATTCTGAGCGGCCTTGTCCCCGCCCACTCCGTGACGTCAATGAGCGTCCACAGGGTTCGAAATGTCGCGTGCAGGGCGGCCAGAGTGAGCGCTGATGCTCTCGCCGGCCCCGGTGCGGACGCATGGTTAGGGTGACCAGATAAACCATGTCATCCCGGATACTTTGAGCTAGGACAGGATTTGCAAACTACCATTTCAAGCAAAAGGAAAAAAAAACAAACCAGTGAAAGCACAAGAACTGAACTATTTAGCCGCTCAGGTTTAAAGTAGTTTGTAAAACCCGAAGTAGCTCAGAGCGTCCGGGATGACAGGGATTATCTGGTCACCCTGCGCATGGTAAGACTCAAACACGGAGCATCAATGTCCCCATTAAATGGGGATTTGAAACCGTAAAGAGTTCTCCAGAGACAACGAAAAGGCCAAAGCCACAAACGACAGTGATGGAAATTATAGTTCTTGATGACCAGCCTTTTTCCGTGCTACAGGATCCAGGATTTCGCAGGCTAATAGCGCATTTGCAACCACGTTACACGTACCTCCCAAGCCGCCGCCTGTACGATTTGGTCGCCAAATATTTTCATAATTCGATTGGCAACAACAGACTAAACACTTTTTGTTGAGGATGCAATTTTCCGAGGTTGACAAATGTAAATGCATTTAAATTTCTGTATTTGCACTAAAGGTTGAATAAATACCTTTTTCCACAATCAAGGCTACTGCCAAAACTAAAAAGTCCTTAACTCCTCTACCTATCATAACCCCACATCACCAGGTTAAATATTTTCTTCTCCGGAGGGATAATTGCCCGAAAGACACTGTCAAACCATACCCATAGGAATCGTCACCTCCTCTTTTCAGTCCCTCATCTGTCCTCTTCCTTAAACCCCAAAAAGGTGAAAACTGTGACATGCAAGCCATCAGCCACACATGGTATCTTAACTACCTGTCAAGGATCCGGCAACGGCAGGGCATGGCGCAGGCAGAATTCGGGGGGGGGGGGGGAGAAAGGTGACGACCCACTTACAGCTCCAGAACAAAAAAAAAAAAAAAAAAAAAAAAGGGGGTTTATTGGGAAATGAAAACTAGGGAAAACTACAAAAGAAAACAGACCACGAGGGGTCACAACAAAAGCCAGAAACACAGAAGAAACAAACAGGGCTACACTAAACAGGTACAGAAACAATGCAACTACTCAAGAAAACAATACCACAATTTCAGAACCATACCATACAATGACCGACTACCAAACAGGCCAAAGGCAGGCACTAAAATACACTGAAGACAACGACTAACAGGAGGCAGGTGTGGTTGACAGGACTACATGAAACAAGGGGCAGGTGCAGATCATCAAATTAAATCACTAGGGGAACAGGACAACTAACCAGTACAAAACTAAAGAGCACTAGAGACACTGACACGAATATACTAACTGAAACCAAAGGAACACACTAGGATAAAACAGAACATATTAAACAAAACCGGAGAACAGGAAACTAACTCATAAAATACAAAACAATGAATATAAAACAGATAAGATTGGCTTAAGGCCAGCCTTGAACCCATGCTACAGGGAATACGGGAGCTGTGCACTCAGCCCACAGAGCTATGCAGCAGTCTGGGGGAACACTAGGGGCAAGGAACATCAGACAGGGTAGGACGGGGACCGACCCTGACAGTACCAGAAATTGAATAACAATTAATAGGATTCTCCAGGCCAGTAACGGGGTGGGCCAGAAAGATTTTTTTTTGGGGGGGGGCAATTACTGATAAATACATATAATCACAAGGCCAGCCTCCCAGATCCATCACTATATTTTATTGTAAATACATGATAACTGAAAATACTTAATACTGAATACTAAATACAAAATACTGAAAATAAACTAAAAATAGTATTTTTAAGATTATATTTAGCATAATAAAATTAGATACTGCTGTCATACCAACAACATTATTCATTCATTGCAAACACGAAGACGTCATTCTCAGATTGTCCAAAGCGTTGCTATACAATCTGAAATCCACTAGGTGTCTCCTTAGGCTTAAAATATAGGTTCAAAGCCTCGAAATACGTTGCGTGTTTGCGTGAGGACTGAAAAAACATATTCAAACCTTGTTTTAATATGAACTTATAGGAAATCCGATCGATTTATGATTTACACTGCGTTTGCCTCACATGTGGTGGTGATCGATAAGTTTGATAGATAAGTTCCCTCAGCTGGGCTCAGTTAGTCTTTCTCAGAATGGTGAGATTTGCTCCATTTCATTCGTCTTTCTTCGACCTCAATTGCTAGACATATGTAGGATATTTATTTTTTTTGGTTTTAATGTATGAAATATGCAGGACCATTCATTGTCACGTACTTGCCATTGTCACGTACTTGCGAAATTGGTAGTGAAATTAAGGTCGTCATAATGTATATATAACTGTGTGGCAATGAGATACTGAGTGAGAGTCACATATATCGGTTTAGTGCATAATGTCTTGTTTCGAGAAGCATCCAATTACAGTACATCGCGTTGGCAGGATGTGGTGTGTTGTATTGAAAGATAATCGCACTACAGGCTGGTATGCTGTTTCCTTGCTCTGTACTTAGCTGGCAGGCGGCACCCATTTTTATGTCTGTTCACTGGTGCAAATATTTCTGCAAGATCATATGTGCGTTTCTGGTCGCCCAGTTGGTGGATCTTGCACTTTGTTAACAAATAGTCAGTAGCAAGCCCATACATTTGTGAGAAAGCAGGTGGCAATATATGGCGATAGAGAGGAATAGCGCGAATTGCGGGTGCATTTGTCACTGACTCCTCTGCAGTGTACATACAAGCAATGAGTCACCTGCTTCTGCAAGGTGTTTTTGCTTCTTGGTGTGCCCTGGGTAGTGTGCCTTGGGTTCCCAACCGTGTCAGGGTGCTTGGACCTTAGAATATTTGTTATGCAGGTCTAGTTTTACTTGTATTCCTATAATGACTGTATTGCAGAGAAGGCTCCATATGTTGAAAACCGATAAAACCACAATATTTGTCAACATCACTTTCTACACCAGGTTAATAGTTACACAATTGAAGGCACAGGAAATAGGCTAAATAGGGCTACATTTGACTGATATTAGCAACCAGTGGGGGTGACAATCTATAATTTGCTTCACTAAAACCTTGGGTCACCTGAACAGTGATTAATTGTTGACACACCACAGCGTGCAACAACGAAATGTGTCCTCTGCATTGAACCCATGTGACATCGTGACACAGCAGAGGGCAGCTACGTGAGCACCCTGGGAACAGTGCTTGGGGACGGTACCTTACTCAAGGTACCTATAGCAGTGTGCCAGCAATCTTTCGATTACACGGTCGCGCCCCTAGCCATTACACCACCAGCCTGCTTGTCACGTCCTGCCCATTTGATCCTCCTGTGTGCCACGCCCCCTCGTTACCCTCATGTGAACTCCTGCATTTACCAGCTGTTTCTTGTTCTGTATTAGTGATCCTGTGTATTTAGTCCGCATTCAAGTTCGTTTCCAGTCCGGTCATTGACGTCGTTACGCTGTCCGGTTCCGTTCCCTGCTTGTGTCAAGAATAAATCTTCGTTATCCTCACCTTTTGGACTCCCGACTATGCTTCCCCGCTCCGCACCTGGCACAGATCATGACACTGCCCCCTCTGTTATCATTACATTACCAAATATGAATATATAAATTTGTACATCAATGGATTATAATTGTTTTCTGAAATACAGCTACAGTCTATCTTATAAAAACAAGGGTCTGTAGACTTTTAATTGTGGTGTGATAATGGTTTATTAATGAAAAGCTCTTTACAGAACCACATAATATGCTTCAGTTAAGTATAATTAAGATGACTGCTGTAGTAAAATTCATAAAACAGTTTAAAATGATGTTAAGCCATCAAGGTAGAGCTCCATATATAATCTAAATTATAACATTGCAGCTAAGCTAGCTATATTTGTAACTCGTTAAAAACAACGTCTGATTCAAGGAGCAAGCAAGTTTTTCATGCGACAGATTTCATCAGTATCCCATTAATTTTCCCATTGACATAGTAGCACATAGCATATAGCTGATGCTGTGCTTCATTTACCGTGGAGGATGGAAGCTGGAGCTGGGAATGACGTCACACCTGAGTGAACCACATTGCAGTACAAGTCAGAAAGCCTTGGTTCTAGCCAGGTTCATTGTTAGTTATTGTTAACGATACCAGTTGATCACAACACATTTTGTGCATACAAAAACCGTAACAACATATCCACAGGTTAGACAGTATTGTGTGTATGACCGATTTAATAAGAAACAAATTAGACATAAATGCTAATTAACTATATAAACTACAGCTTTCACTTCTGTTGATGAAGGGTGCAGCCATCTTGAATTCTGAGCTTGGGGCTGTAGAGGTTCCTCTGACTTTCCGAGTCGGAACGCCGACTCTAGTTGAAGTTCTCGACTAGGAACTCGGAACTTCCGACTTCCCAGTTAAAAAGGAACGCACCATAAGTGTCAGTGGTGGTCCTCATTTGAGCTTCATTCCTGCTGCAAAGGCAGCTGTGAGGTCTCGGGATCTCGAGGAGGAATCACTTGTTTTCCCCCTTGCTTGCATCCCCTGCTTATCCTTAGTAGACAGAAAAGCCAGAATTTCAGAGGCCTCGCTGACCTTCTCCTGGCCATGAATCCACCTCTCTGCTATCAGCCTGAGCTTTTCTCCTGCATGCCTCCTGTCATAGCTTTTTATCTGCATCTGGTAAGCGATCCTCAAGTGAGCCACAGCCCGATCCTCAGCTTTCTTCTTGTACAGGAGAAACACGCCATACCTGGTGTGACAATGCTGCTTGTCCGATTCCCGGAGAGAGTCATCGCTCAGTAAATCAGTGAAGATCTTCTCTGCCTCAGGCAGCTGACGGTTTTCAGCAAGTGCCTCAGCCAGGCTGACCTGGGCATGTATGTTAGAAGGTTTCAATTCCACTGCCTTTCTGAAATAGTAAATGCATTCTTCAGTTTTATCCTTCTTCCAGGCCATACGAATATGCGCAGGTTTCTTGTCTGCTTGCAATTCCTGGATGAGCTGCTGTTTGTGGCACAGTCCAGTCTGATGGTACAGGAAGGAGGAATTTGGTGCCAGTTTCACCGCCCTTTTGAGAATGTCCAGAGATTCCTCAGTGGATCCTTCTGCTCTTAAATACTTGGCAACATACCTTGTCACCTGGGGGACATCAGGAGACAGCCTGAGGGCATCATTAATGAGTCTAAAGGATTCTTGCTTGTTGCTACCCTGAAGTTTCAGGGCCAGTAGCACCTTTATTTCAGATTCATAGGGTTCCAAAAGTAAGGACCTCCTAAGCTGAAACACGGCTTCACTGCTTTCCGGCCTCACCGATGTGTCTCGCATCATTCCTTCAAGTCGGTAGAGGACCACTGCATAACCAGTGTTGTAGGATACATTGTCCGGGTCCCCTTGCAAGGCTTTCTGAAAACTCTTCTTTGCCCTGTCATAAAACGAGACCCCAAGCTTTAAGAAGGTCCAACCTTTTTCACCATCAATTACGGGCAAACTGCAGGAATACTGCGAGGACCCAGGTACACCCTTACAGACTTCTTCGACTTTACTAAGGTAGGTCATGGCGTCCGTCAGATTCCCAGAATGATAGTGAACCCAAGCTAAGTTAGCCAAGTTTACCAGAAACTCCGTATCTGCCTTTTTGTCTTCCTTTAAGATATTCTCGCCCTTAAGGAGAAACTCCAATGCACGCTCGTTGTTCCCTTGCAGATGACTCACAAAACCTATTATGTTCAGGTATGTTGCATGGTACCTGCGCGGGCCAAATTTTACTCGATCCAGAAGCTTTTCTGGGATGTTGCGAAGATCTGTAATGTCAGATTCATCGATATGCCACGTAAAAGGGCATTCCAATCTTTTCAACTTCGCTTCTACGTCACTGCCACTGGAAAACCCAACAAAAATAGTTATCCACATGCAATGCAGTAATATAAAATATTACTAAGAACTAAACTTCCCAATGTTAAATGTATTTTTAAGTTAGAGATCATATATGTTATGATATGATAAGGAATCTAAATATTAATATTAAATAAGCTTCAGAAAGGTGAGGAATTAAGCCTTAGGTGTCTCAGAATATATTTTACCCATAACTAATTAAATACTAGACGTGCAGGAAAGGGTTTCAGCATAATTATAAAACAGAAAACTAAAGTGCCATATCGATAAAGTACAGCTCACACAGGAAAATGAAATATCAAATTTTACCTCATCCTTTCGGTGTTAGACGACGTTAATAACGCCACGTGTTGATTACAAGACGAATGTTCAGTGATTCCGGAAACGAAACCAAAAGAAAACATTTTGTAAACAAGGGCGGCGCTCAATAAACTGTTTGCTCAACATCATACCGAACTCATTCTAAAACTTTCCATTCTTCCATTTCCATTTTTCATTAAATGCGTATAACACCGTACTCAAATATGTTTTATTATTTTATAAATTAGTTTAATTGCAGCTCTGTTGCGTATATGGGAAGTTATTAATTATAACGCTAGATGGCGCAATTCTAAAAATAAATGAACTGAGAATCGCTGGCTGTTCTGAAATGGAAACATCAGTAAGGCTACTGGAGGTGAATTCATTTACAGGCCGACAGGGGGTGCGCGATAAACGTTGTGGTTATGTTCCTAAAAGCAGGATTTTCAAGGAGAATGCGTTTATCCATTTCCACTCAATGACATATGTTCCAGACCAACTAATACAATTCTGACTGATTTGTAAATTTATAGGTATATAAAAAAGAAAATCTTGTGGGATTTCTATAACCTCATCAGTTGAATGTGTGGCAGCCATAGCTGTAGTTCCACTGCTTCTGTGACTCAGATTAGCTGCCCTAATTTCATCACCAAAGTCTGCGCCACAAATCTCACGATACAAAGGCAAATTTTCACATATGAGTCATGTTTCCCAGCCAATAGAAATTCATAATTTTTTCCCCAAAAACAACGTAAATGTGAATACATTCGATGTGTTTCAAGTGTATCGTCCCTAATTAATCAGTGATGTGTTTCTGAAATTACTTCTATCAGCACAATGTGTAATATGGACCCTTTGTGATACATATAATCTGGTGAATCCAGGTTAAGTGAGACACTTTTTGCCATTTCGAGTTTTTGGGCCCTAATGTAATTCATCCATATATGACACCTTTCTGCAGTCCTTAAGATTATCACATCAAAAGAGAAAAAAAATAAATTTATTGCTTATAAGAACCATGACACAGGTCTATACATTCCATTCACCCATAAGGTAAAGTGGGCTGCATTTCAGGTAATGTGGGACAGGCATTTATTAAATACATCATAATTGGATAAAATGCAATTTTGATGATTGATGTTAATACACAGAATAACCCAAGGAACAGTTGAACATTAATCATTGATTATTTTTTAATCAAAAATAGTAATTGAAGAAAAAGTCACAATCCATTAGATTTAATTTCATTTTGGGTTTAGGAAATACTTAAAACCACTGTATGCAAAACCTATGAATAACAATAAAAACAGTAAAAAAGAAACAGATTTCATCATCCATCCATCCATTTTCCAACCCGCTTATCCGAACAGGGTCGCGGGGGGTCCGGAGCCTATCCCGGAAGCTATGGGCACATGGTGGGAACAACCCCGGATGGGGGGCCAGCCCATCGTCTTTGGACTGTGGGGGGAAACCGGAGTACACGGAAGAAACCCCACAATGGCAAGATTCGAACCCCAGGTGTGAGGCAACAGTGGTAACCACCGCACCACCATGCCACCACCCAGATTTTATCATATATAAATAAAATATAACAGTAACAAATGGAGCTTCAGAGGCTCGGGTTTCTTTCCATGTAACCGTCACACCAGCAATGTCCAGCCTTCCCTTTATATCTGGCTCTCACTGGAAATCCCCAGCCAGTGTCTGTTCTCCCTCCTTTGTAAATACAGGATTTCTCCCTTCTGAGTGCTGCTGGCCCTGAACCTTGCCCTCGACTCCAGGCCCATGCTGAAAGTCCCAGCTCTGCTGTCTGCCGTTGCTGCTCCAGCCACCAGTACTCACCTACCGGCCCTCCTGTCCTCACCCCGTGTACTGAGCTCTCTCTGTCCCTTCACCTTTATAACTTCCTTTCCTGCCTCTCCATCCGCCTTGCTGCCATTGTACACTAAAATAATTGAACAAATTTCATAAATAAATATTATTTCTATATTATGTATCCTTATTGAATATATTTAGGACTTGGGACTCCATCCTGCCAAACATGTACTTTCTTTTGGGAGAGTCTATAAAATTATCCCACATTACCTGAAATGTATTTTCCCACTTTGCCTGACAGGTTTGCTAAAGTGGGACAGATGAAAAATAACTTTAATATAACTTTTAAATTTAAAGTATTTATGATGATAGTACATCATAGACATATGACATAGACATACCCAAAATTAGGTGCAGTTTCTATTCTTATAACAGATTTATAACCCTAATATCAATACAATCAAAAGCACATCATTCACCTTACCCTGTGATTTCTGAGGGATGTTCCAGTAAAATGTTTGTCACGCCCCCAACTTTGAGATCAGACGAATAAAATCATGCTTGCTATACCAACTCTCAATAACACCTATTCTAACTGGATTTAAACCTAAAATACCCAAATTCACCCAATGCCGCATATTTGTACAGTGTATAACGTGCAAGAATATCTAAATACCTGTGCAAGTGTAGCTGTAGCTTAATTTTAAGTTAAAGTTAAAAAGTTTTTCTTTGATAAAACCTTTTGGTATCTTAATAACATAATTCACAAACCTCTTTTATAGCAGACACTTTTATCCAAAGCAACCTACAATGCTTTTCTTTTTTAACCTCTTCTCTTCAAGCCTTTTTACTGCGCACATCCAACACATATTATTCTGTTTAAATGGCAGCTTAACGGAAAGTGCTTCTTAGTGTGTGGGTACCCTGACAATCACTCA
The DNA here is from genome assembly GCA_026780845.1 of Petrocephalus sullivani. Classification (NCBI taxonomy): domain Eukaryota; kingdom Metazoa; phylum Chordata; class Actinopteri; order Osteoglossiformes; family Mormyridae; genus Petrocephalus; species Petrocephalus sullivani. Next base: position 16,697 of record JAODKM010001910.1, read on the forward strand.
CGCTTTCCTGGAATGACTGTGAATTACCAGAAATAAAACAAAAGCAGTGGACCCCAGGAGCTCTGAATGAGTTAAAGTCTCCTCCCAGCTGAAGTGGGAGGGGCTGTATTATATATCTAAGCTCTGAGCTGCAGAGCAGACCATACAGACCTACAAGGCACATCGCCATGGCACTGCAGAACTTGTGGGATTTCGTGCAACAATACCAGTCATGGCTCAAGTCTCCTTTCTTCCCTGTGCTCTTCTCGCTCACCGTGTACCTGGGCTTCTGCCTGCCATTTGTCATCTTGGATCTTCTCGCGCCCAGAGTGGCTTTGGTGCGAAGGTACAGGATCCAGCAGAAGAACGACGTCTCCTGGAGCATGATGTGGAACTGTGTGGCACAGTGCCTCTACAACCATGTGATATTTATCTTCCCGCTGTCTGTGATTCACTGGTATTATCGGCCGACGTACTACCCGTCAGATGCTCCTAACCTTCATCGCATGATCCTGGAGATCATCGCCTGCCTCCTCATCTTTGATTTCCAGTATTTCGTCTGGCATCTCCTCCACCACAAAGTACCCTGGCTCTACCGTACCTTTCACAAGGTCCACCACAAGTACACGTCTACGTTTGCCCTCGCCACAGAGTACTCGGGCGCCTGGGAGACCTTATCGCTTGGCTTCTTTGCCTCCATCAATCCACGGCTGCTGGGCTGCCACCCCATGACAGAGATGCTCTTCTTCGTGCTGAACATCTGGCTTTCGGTGGAGGACCACTGCGGCTACGACTTTCCCTGGGCCACGCATAGACTGGTTCCCTTTGGCCTGTTTGGAGGGGCACCCCATCATGACCTGCATCACCTGAAGTTTAAGTCCAACTACGCTCCATACTTCACACACTGGGACCGGCTCTTTGGTACATTGCTCATGGAGTGAATTTCTGCCTTGAACCACATCTGGACTGCAGATTGCCAAATGCTGGGCTGACTTTATTATATTGCACTGAACTCTGATTGTACTCAAAGATGGCGAGATGAAGGGCCTTACACAGCAGTATTAATTTATTTAAAGTTCGCAATATGTTTTTAAAATTTGTTTTTCTATTTATTCCCTGTGATGCACTGAAATCCCATCCATGTTGTCCCTGCACAGATGTACAGATGCATGGGTGTATCATTTTTACTGAAATTAAATATTTATTTTTCTATAATTGCAGTGTGAGCTTTGTTTTTAAATGCTGCAACAAAAGAAGCAGCTTCTGAGGCAAGAAGATGTTTAAAATCATGGATAAGAAGGTAGCTCCTGGAATGGTCCATTAAATTCCAGTTCAGGGCTTGTCTGAATAGCACCCTTGCTGATTTATTGCTCCCCGCCCCCCCCCAAAATTTCCACTGTATTTTTGTTACATATTCCGCAGATGATGTAAGAAGAAACACAAAAACGTGCAAACCTCAAAGGTCAGCCTCGGTTTTATGTGTCCAAGCTGGTTGGAATCAGGAATAATTTAAACTACAGAAAAAATACATTATATATGAAATTTAATTATATCTACTGGATACATAAACTCTGAAACTACTTGAACAAGCCAATCTTTGCACTTGTCTCAATACAGAGATAAAATGGAACTCCAGATGACATATATATTGTTGTACTGTTGCACAAAATGAGTTCATGTGAAACCTCTGACCACATACTGGTTAATCTTCTTCATAACCTCAGGGTATGTCATTTATGAACTGACTTCCGTAAAAGAAAGCAGAGGTCACAAGGCCCCAGGCATGAGCAATGTGCATCATTAAGACACGTGGCCCTTTCTGGTGTTTCTGGAGTGGTAGGAAAGAGTCCTGTCTATGCTAGTGCTACCCATCCATATTTCTCCTTCCTTCCATTTTTCTGGAATAAACAAAAACCTTATTTTTTAACGTTCCCAAAATAATACATTTTATGTAATCATAAAGTACCCAGGGGACATTTAGCATTTTGGAATAGATATTTTTAAGACTGATTTAACTGATATAGTCATGTAATTATCCAGAGTTTTGGCAGGCCTGGGTGGCTCCATTTCCTCCTGGGAAAGCCCGCTGTTTGCTCAAATATACAACGCAATCTCAGCAATGTGAAATGACATCGGCCATCCTGTAATGATTCTGTGATCCTAGTCAGGATACAATGGCAAAAATTCCGGGCTGGAAAACCCCGCTGACAGAGAACCCCAGTTTATCTCATTTGCTACTCGTCCCTGCAGTGTGCGCGCGCGTGACTCCATTTAGCACACACATGCTTTTATTGCCTTTCTGGCTTGAATGCATTTTTCTGTATATGCATGTGCATAGAAAAAAAGAACAAAAGAAATCTGGCTAATCCCTGTATGTCTCTTTTCCCTCCTTGGCTAATTGGCTAATGATGAAAGAGTTCACAAATATTATGAACTGGAATTTCCCACGCCTCCACAGGCAAGTCACATGGCTCAGACTTTTATATACCTCTGTCTTTGTTCTAATATAATAATGGTTTGTGATGATGTCAGACTTTGACGTGGAGAAACCTTGCCGTGGCAAGAGATTAACCTCCGTGCAGATTACTGGCACAGATAAACAGGCTGGGATGGACAACAGCTTAGAACACTAACCCGCTGATGCGAGCGTACATCCCTGAAGAAGGCATCACCATTGAGCTTGATGTAAGCATTCATAAATGTCCATCCTTCCAACCATCCATCCATCTTCCTGCTGCCTGTCCAGTACAGAGTGCCAGGAAACCAGGCAGCACAGGACACAAGGCAGCAGTACCACTGGGATTGCTTATTAATACAACCAACCTTTATAACCTTCCAACCTCCCTTACCAGACCTAGACTGCAGCACTGAAACCAGAACCCATTAGTGGGTTGATGCAGCACAGCTTCCACAGTGATGTATACATAACACACACTTCAATTTAATATTTACAAACTGATTTCAACAGTGAAAACTGAACTGACTTTTTTGGCACTTCCGCACTTGTGAAATATTTCATTTCCCTACTAGCTATAGACGTCCTTGACTTATTATTGGCACATATTCCAGACTTTCGTTTCTGCTTTTTCGGACTTGTCAGACCCAGAAACACTTTATTTGCCAGGTATGTCAAGCATACTGGGGGGTTTTTTCTGGGGGTTACAATGCCTGTAACACAGAACACAGACAAACAGCATTTGGTAACATACATACTTCCATCCATGCATCTGTCTGGAGTGATAGAGCTCCTACCATGCAAGTTATGCCAGGCAGCACAGGGCACAAGCCAGGGGCAATTGTACATTTTTGGAAAAAAATATGTTATTTATGAAATTCAGTTATATTTACTGGATGTATATACCTTTATGGAACTGCTTGAACAAGCTAATCGTTGTACTGTGGAACTCCAGATGACATATATATTGTACTGTTGCACAAAATGAGTTCATCTGAAACCTCTGACCACATACTGGTTAATCTTCTTTATAACCACGGGATATGTAATTCATGATCTGACTTCCGTAAAAGAGAAGCAGAGGTCGCAAGGCTCCGAGCATCAGCAGTGTGCATCATTAGGACACGTGGCCTTTTTTGTGTGGTGCCCTGGGGGGCGAATCGTAGGTGAATAACACAGGAAAGGGTCCTGTCTATGCTAATGCTATCAATCCATCTCTTTCCTTCCTTCCATTTTTCTGGAATTAACAAAAGCCTTGTTGTTTTATGGAATCATAATGTGCCCAAAGGACATTTAGCAATAGATATATTTAAGAGTCATTTTACTGATCAAGTCATGTAAACATATGGGGCCGGTTTTCTGGACAAGGATTAAGCCTAATCTCGGACTGAACTGTGCTTTGTGTGGAGAATTACCATACAAAATACAGATAAGTCTAGGAGTAGGCTTAATCCTTGTCCGGGAAACCGGCCCACAGAGTTTAGGTGAGCCTCGGTGGCTGCGTCCATTTCCTATTTCTGTTTATCCTCTACTGAGTCATGGGGGTCTGGAGCCTATCCTGGAAGCTACAGGCCCAAAGCAAGGAATCACCCAGGTTGCGGCAGATATGCACCATTCACACACACCATTCACACACACCACTCACACCTATAGAAACTCCCTCAGCATATTTTTAAACTGTGGGTGGAAACCAGAGTACCCTTGGGGAAACACCACAATGACATGGGGAGAAGATGCAAACTCCACACACGTAGACCCATGGAGGAGATTCGAACCTGGGTCGCAGAGATGGGAGGCCACTGTACAGCCCCCCAAAACAAAAAATATCAATCTATCTATCTAATCTATCTAATCAATCTATCTATCTATCTATGTATAAATAACAAGCAGGGGGATATTCCACAAAGGATTTCCCACTTAGCTGGGTTAACTTAAGCTAGAAGTTATGATTGTCCAATAAGAGTTTAGGTAAGAAGCATTCCTATTGGACCATCTTGACTTCTAGCTTAAGTTAACCCAGCTACCTGAGAGATCCTGCTTTGTAGAGCAACCCCCGAGTCACACAATCCTCGGATTAATTCAGGTTAGGACTCCATGCCTCTGATCAGACAGCTGTCTGTTCAAATCTGATGGCACTGATGTCGCCTTTGTGCCCTTGAGAAACTCCAGTGGTGCCATACACAGGCCAGACTTTGGCCTGTGGGCTCCAAGCTACACTTGTATTTGAGTCTGTGATGAACATAATTTTCAAACAGGCACGAATCCTGCTGCTCGTTTGCTGAGCAGGATTTCTTGCCTGCTAGTTTCTGAACGTGCCTCAGATTTCATGCTGGTTACATTATTGTCCATGTCTTTCCTGGTTGTAAATCATTAAACCAACCTGGATCATACAACTCTTTAATTATACTCCTGGAAAACATCCATCAAAGTTCAACATTGTTGATCTTCCGCGTGTGTGAAATACCATTCGCATTTTACATTTACTTGGATTTATCCAATGCCTTTGTAACATATAAGTACGGCAAATGGCACACCAATATACGGGTTATCAAGGAGTCAACTAGGCATAAATGCAGCCAGGCAAGTGCAAGCAGTATTGGAGCAGGAACTACACAATATATTCCAACATGCTGTTCACACTTCCATAGAAGACAGTCAAAATAAACCCAAAATGCATTATTTCCAAATCCAGAGTCTTGTACAGTACTTGCAGTTGGTTATCTGATGGTTTCGGGGTATTCTGTTAATTAAAGCTCAAACACTTCTTGTTTTGGTAGCCGTGCTGATGTCATTTCCTGTACTTTCCAGACAGCGAAGGAAGTGAAAGTTTTTCCATTGCTTTTTATAGCTTCCTGCTGCAGAAAAGAAGACAGTGTTTCCGAACCCAGTCTTCGGGGTTTCCCAGGAAGTCCATGTTTTTACTCTCCCAGCTTCTTGATTGGCTGAAACCTGGGAAGGAGAAAAATTGTGGATTGTCTGGGGGTTCCCGAGGACTAGATTTGGAAAAACTGTCATAAGGCCAAATGAAAAACAACTGAGGATATACCAAAAGTGATGCAACGTCTGCAATAATTGCAAGTGCTTCAATCAGCAATGTAACTGAAGCAGTTAACAAGTTACTAAATTCTATTCGATTAGAGTGTTTTATTCATCTCTATGAATAACCGTTCAATATATCCATGTATTTGGTGACTTGACCACCAGCTTCCCATCTCTAGTTAATCAATTCCTCGTTAAATTAGGTTAATTAATTAAGCGAGCTGGTGATGAAATTTAACAAATGCATGGAATGCCTGGCTGGTGCACGTCTAAGGAGAGGTTTGGGAGCTGAAGCGGCGTTCATCTAGTCATCCAATAGGATATCAGTAACTTTTTAGCGAACAGAACAAATTCCTGTCACTCTAATGTTTAATTGTGGTTTTCCTTCTGAGCGAATATACAATTACTACCCAGATAAATATTCTTAAACAATTTCTGTGGGGACTGTACCTTACTGTATTTATAAGTGAGAGTCAACCAGCATCCAGCATCAGTTAGGGTTAAGACCTTGTTCCATATGATGATATGTTTACTTTGTTTTGATAGCTGTGGGATTTGAACCAACAGGGGTTAGTCTTTATCCCAGTGTATTGTTACCTTCTCAGTTACAATACTGAACATGATATATGCTAATTACACAGCACTACTAAAGCAGCGTGTGGTGTCATGTGTGGGTGAAGTGACGTCATGCCCTCGGGCTGCAGGGTTGAATCACCAGCCCACCTGTTCTTCATGTTCATGTTTGTGCACCGGATTAGGTGAACTGCTGCCTCTGCATCGCCCTTTGGGTGGAACTGTCTGAGCGAGAACCCCGAGGCCTGTGTTTCCTACAACACAGCTAAGCAGTTACAGAACATGGCAGAACAGCTGAAGCCACTGTCTTACTCGCAGCTCTGACTGCTTATGTGACTAGAGACACGTTAAGACAACTAGTTGATCAGTTACTGTTGCTTCTGCCTGGTTTGCCCACTTGGCCAATAGTGCTTTAGAGTAAGGTCAGACCTGTGAACCTTATTAACATACAGATGAAGAAATCCATAAATAAATAAATCTAGAATTCCATCAATCAGGAAATAAATACATCTATGACAAATGAAATGAATATATAAATATTCTATAAATATAATAAATATAATTTATTTACTCTACATATTCATTTCCATCCTTCCATTTTCTATAACCGCTTGTCCTATTCAGGGTCAAAATTGGTCTGGAGCCTATCCTGGAGGCTACAGGTGCAAGGCAGGGAACAAACCAGGAAGGAGCAGCAGCCCATCGCAGGTACACTCACACGCCATTCACTGACACTCACACACCTATGGGCAATTTAGTAAGTCCAATTATCCACAACATTGGACTATGGAGGGAAATCGGAGTGCCTGAAAAAAACCCCATGATGACACGGGGAGAACATGCAAACTCCACATGCATGGAGCCATGGTGGAGACCGGAACCCTGATCCCAGAGGCAACAACCACCATGCTACCCAATAAATAAAACAAACAAACAAAGAAATAATTTGCATAGATAAATAAATAATATGATTTATTCATTCATTTTACTGATTAATTTATCTATTAATTGATTTACAACAAGGACTCATTAATTTATCTCTACCAACAATTTATTTATTTATTTTGTAAGCCCAAGATTTATTTTTCAAGGTTCAAGGTTCAAAGTTACTTTATTGTCATCAGCAGCTAAGTACATGTACATAGGTGAGATGGGACAACGTTTCTCCATGGCCACAGTGCAACACATAGTAATATTTCACAATATAACACAAATTTTACATTTAACAGGGTATAAAGTGCCGCAATTCGACATGTAATGGTAATGGTAATGGTAATCGAAATGTAAACCTTAATGAATGATATTGCACAAAGTGATATTGCACGAGGCAGTTTGCAGCAAATTTAGCAGCAACAAAGTGTAAGGTGTGACATGACCAATACAATAAATAGACAGCACTATACAATACATAGACTACACAAATTATTGATTTATTGACTTGTTTTTAGTTCACGTTTTGTCCTCCATAACAATATACTGTACTTGGCACTTCAGGGATGACAAAACTGCGCAGTATCGAACAGTGTACAGGGATTTCCTAAGCTTGAAAATAAAATCTGGAACATTATTGCTCATGAGTAGGGCTGCATGCATGAAAAGATTCATTCTGAATGACACTGATGGTCTAAAAAACTTGAAAAGTTTCTTGTAAAGCCAACATTGAGCAATAGCTACATCAAGATATAAATGCAGTACAACAGTCAGTGTAACAGCTGGTGCATAGGACTATTATTCTGGTGAAATGCAGTCATCCTGGCAGCACTGTAGATGTAAAGGATAAGGAAATGAGAAACTTCAATAAACTGACGATAGGGACCATTGTTCAATAGGCACATCTGCCTATCAGGTCACAGAAATAAATGCAATTCAACTAATCATACGGTAGTCGTTTAAGAACATGCACCCTGGCTGTGTCTGAGTTCAGAGGCTGCATCCTTCAATGGCGTCGTCTCTGTAGGCTGCGTTCCTTGATGGTCGAACAGAAAGCGTTGTGAAACGGGGCCCACAGATCATTTCTTGTTTGCACCACCAGCTGTTCGCATCCTTACCCTTGAGTCACGAAGCGCTGTTCTTTATTGCCTAGCCGAGACACATAAACTTTACCTTGGCACAATGAATATTGGGATATGTTGGGCTGTGAAGGATCCTTCAGAACTTGCACAGCTGTGACGCATTTCGTCTAGGCTTAGAGGGATTGAGCTCCTAAGTTCAGACAAAGCCCCTATTGCAAACATACACCAAGGTTAACTGAGTAGGCAAAGCATGCCACACATGTTAGCATTTTGGTAAACAGGCCTATACATGATTCATGGGAGAGATTATCGCTCACTCAGAGGAAACTTTAGGTGTTGGTTGAAGACAGCAACAGCTCAGCAGCAACAATGTATTTTTTAAAGGGAGATATTGTGGCTGAACAAGGTAAAAAGACGTTGGTACTTGGCAGTTTAATGTCAGACACGCAACAGAGTGGTGCTGTGGAATGTAAACTGCCAAAAGTCATGCCAACTGAAACTGGAAAAAAATACGAACTTATTTCATCACTTGTATTAATTTGAACAAACAAAATGCAGGCAGTTACGGTCACAGGCACACCAGTAATTAGAGTATATACTTTCAATCTGAAGAATGATGGGATGCCACCCTGCCTCCCTGGGAATATAAATTTCGGAGGGGTGGGGGGAGGGGGTGCATTGCAAAATACGAGCCAGATCACACCCTGTATTGGTTCAAAACAGAACCAATTATTTCTAAACCTGGGAGTGAAGGCAGCTCTACTGCGGCAAATCTATTCTTTGGGATGAGCAGCAAACCAATCAGAGAAAAATACTCAGTAACAAGTTTCCAACAAAATAAGTACTAATCAAAAATAGTTTCCGTTACCATTTTTTAATTTTACTTGGCTAAAGTAATGATTTGTGCATTACTTCGAAATTTTTAAATAAAACAACAAAAAAATTTAAATTAAATTAAAAAATCAAACTATAATAACATTGTGCCCAATGACCAAAAAAAGCGTATTTTTGTTTGATTTCTTTATTAAAATTAGATTTCAATTTGTCTTGTCTTTCACGTTCATCTGTTTAAAGGGTTTACTAAAGGAATGCAGATACTTGACATAAAGAAATAATGCCTTGAATCCATCCATCCATCCATCCATTTTCTGAAACCACTTGTCCTATTCAGGGTTGCACGGGGTCCATAGTCTGTCCTGGGGGCTATGGGAGCAAAGCAGACGACAACCCAGCATGGGGGGCCAGCCCATGGCAGGGCACAAGGCAGGGAACAACCCAGCATGGGGGGCCAGCCCATGGCAGGGCAAACTCACACACTGGTCACTAACACAGGCACACCTATGAGTCCAATTAACCTCAGTATGTGTTTAGACTGTGGGGGTCGGAGTACTCAGAGAAAACCCCACCCATGGTGAAGACTGTGCATCACCGTGCCACCCTGTTACTTGGAATATATTCCTAATTGTATTGTGATATATATTATTATATCACTCACCCTAACCCGGATCAATTCCGCATCCATCCCTCCACACAGTCCAGCACATGGTCATGTAGTACCCATGCGAGACCCAACACCTTTTCAAGGCAAATGGGACGTCATTCATTCGGCTGCTGTCCTAAAATAAAAGCTTGACCAGAAACTTGGCATAAAACTCCCAAGCGCACACTAGGAAACAGATGTTTCCTGAGTTGGGCAATCAAGACAAAGAAAATTTATACAGTCAGTTCGCGTGGTTTCCACTGAGGACATGCATAATATTACAATATAGTTCAGCTGAGTATGGTTAAGGTTTAAAAAATTTTCTTCAGTTTTTGTAGCTTTTAGTGTTGTGCGGCCTACTGCCATGTCTGCCGTGACACCACCAGAGCTGTAGGTTTGATCGCCGTTTTCCACAATGTGTGTGGATTATACTGATATTTTTTTAACGTGATATAGGTAGACAATACAATTTATATTGCTACATTTCTATTGTGCATTAAAATGCTATGAGGAAAGATATACTGTAGTGGAGACATACTGTATAGTATTCTTTCCTGGTCGTGAATAATGTGATGGCACTGGTTGTGACGTTGCGCCCAATCCCAGAATTCACAGGTAAAATCAAAACATTTACTTAGCATCACATGGAGAAGCTGAGGTAAGATGAGGCATCACTGTTCCTTGGTTCATTTTGTTTGGAAAAAAAATTCCAGACAGCTCCAAGGTTAAAAATGCCATTATCAGACATTAGTATTATGAAACTCTCCACCTGCAACTAACTTGGTTACTAATCCCTTCCTCAGAACAGGAAACATTTCACCAGCTCTAAAAGGTATTATCACCCCTGTTCTTAAGAAGCCCACAGTGGACGCAGAACTCTTGACGAACCACAGGCCCACCCCCTACCTCCCTTTTCTTTCGAAGGTGGCTGCTGCCTAGTTATGTTAGCAGCCATACTGTCATAGATTCGAGACAGTGGCTTCATCAGAGAAAATGACTCTATCCCTGTCCTCGGCAGTCCAGTCCCTGAACTTTTTGCAGAATATCAGTCTGTGCTTGACATCCTTCTTGGAGAGAAGTGGCTTCCTTGCTGCTTCTTTGCTTTGAAGCCATCTTCACAGCAATTGAACTTTTTTAACTATTGAACCAAAATTGAACAAGGGACTTTGCAATTAATTGCAATTGATCTGATCACTCTTCATAACATTCTGGAGTATATGCAAATTGGCATCATGAAAACTGAAGCAACAGACTTAACAATATTTGTGTCATTCTGAAAACCTCTGACCACGACTGTAGATCCCAAAGCAGGGATGAGGACACTGTGCTGTAAAAATGGCACCATCCTTCAACTCAAGGTCCTGACTCTCTGAGGTCATAAAAGATCACTGGGCATCTTTGGGGTGGTACCCCAATGTCCTGGCTAAAACGGCCTACTCTGGCCCTATCAAATCTGGCCTCCCAATCATCCCCTATATCTAACCGGTGACTTCTCTCCTGTCCCTTCACTACCTTAGCTACTGTGTGGTGGGCGTACTGGCGCAGACTGGCTGCCAGCACAACATTGAGGTGGGGGCTACGCAGCGGTGGTTGAATGGCTCTCCATTGCAAACTTCGTAAAATTTCCCTCCTTGATGTTCAGAATATAGCTAAGCTTTGACCCACCCACAGCTTTGCAGACTGAAAAAAACTCTTCCGTGCCTTTATCGCTTCAAGACCTGATTCTCGTAATGCTCTTTTCTTCAGGATCTCAGACTGGTGGATTCCGACTCACTACATTCAAACCAGTGCAGCCAGACTCCCGACAAGAGTGCAAACGCACCACCACATCACTCCAGTTTTGCAATCCCTTCGTCGGATTCTTGTTTCCTTTCCTTTTACCTCAAATAACTTCTCACTATGCAAATTAGCAATCGAAACTGTAGGGTCAACAAAAACTGGCTCCCTGGACCAAACGCTGTGGGGGTCAGAACATTTCATTCTGCCACTATGGAATTCCCACCCAGATTACTTTCGGTCCCCTCAGTCATAAAAACAATTTTTTACTAAGGTCTTCTGTTAATTTGTTTGACAAATTTTATATGTTTAATGTGTATTCACCATCTTGTTTATATTTTATTTTATCTATGATCTTATTTATGTATATGTTAGCACTTTGAAATTTTGTTTTAATGAAAAATGCTTTATAAATGAAATCTTATTTCTTATATGATTATTATTTCATACATTTGGGTATTTGTTTATTTTATTGAAGCCTATTCCTTAAAATTCCCCCATTCCTTAAAATGGGGATCTTTCTAGTTATTAAGACTCTTCATTTGACTCATGCAACACAGATATAGACATTTATTTTGTCTTTATTTTGAGATTTCTTTTTATAATAAAAAAAACATGTCTATACTGAATAGTTGTACTTATGAATTTTCAAACTGTATTTGCATTACATTTTGACATTTTAATAAGCATTTGTGACACCTCACGTGTGGGTATGACTTCAACTGAACATTTAATCCACTGCATAGAAAATACCGAGATATACATCATGTATCGCTGTTCTGGTCATATCATCCAGCTGAACCTGGCATTCTCCCACGGTCAAGAAACATGCAATTAGGCAAACAGGTGAGTCTTCATGCTATGTGATGCCGTGGGGTGGAACAGTTATGCAGCAGTTAGCATTGTTGTCTCATACCTCTGGGAACTGGGTTTGAGTCTGTGCCCCAACTCTACAAGTGTGCAGTTTGCATGTTTTCCCCATGACAGGGTGGGGTTGCCATTAGATTCTTTATAGGGTACGATCCAGGGATGAAATGTCCCTTATTTTGACCTTGTGGGGCATTTTCTTTTTAATAAAAATGTCTATGAAAGTAATCAAAAAAACAAAAATGCCAAAAGTCAGTAAACCGTATGTTTCAGTACATATGGTTAAGGTTAGGGCTGGGTAGGGGTTAAGGTTATTGTTGGGATCACGATTATGGCCATAGAAATGAATGGGGAGTCCCCACAAAGATACAGATACCTAATCTGTGTGTGTATGTGTTTGTATGTTTGTCTGTGAATATCTGTGTGTCTGCATGTGTGCCTGTTTGTGCATGTGTGCCCATTTTTTGTACTATTAGGGATATTCAGTGCTGTTTCTACCTTGGTGATGTTCCTCAGAGTCCATTCCCAAACCATAAAAGGTACACTTACAGTACCTACAGCTAAGGGTACAATTGCCAGACCCTTGAGGGTACAGCCCCAGTGAGGGTACAGCCCCAAGCAAAAGTAC
>JAODKM010002012.1:14954-29315 GCA_026780845.1 Petrocephalus sullivani
TATTTTTATATAGCGCCTTTCACAACAGAGTCGACCTGCCAAGTTTATAATGAGTAGGCCTTATGATGTTACTTAAAATCTGTTTACATTCATTTGTTTTAAACAAAAAATGTTGTATTGGTAAACCACATTGTAATAGTGACATTAGTTAATTAATCTTGTTCAAGATTAGTTAATTAATCTTGTTCAAGTGCATCATACCCAATACATAAAATTAAATCCACATGCATTTGGTAATATATGCCAGTACACCTTATAGTTGGACATCAACCGCTTAATAATATCGTTGATTTCTTAATACGCCGTATTTTGACGGAATATACAGATGCTATTCAAAAGGACAGGAAAGCAGTGTTTCTAAAACGAATTATTGAAGGATTAGTTTATTCTCAATGTGTTGCTTTGTTTCTCAAATCATCGCCTATTGTATCACACCCTCCAGAGTAGCTACAACTGAGAGAGCGCACCAAACACAATTCAGCGAGTACCATCTCTGTTCTGTTGTTCCAATCCACATTCTTTAAATTAAACAGCCGCCAAACCTATTTAGCCAAGATGCTAATTAAATTTTCAGCCACAGTTTGTTTTCGTTTCAGATGCTGATGAAAGGGTACAATACGCGCTCGCTGAAAACCGAACTCATTTTGCCAAAACAGTTGTCACCTTAAACAGAGGAATCGTCCCGTAAATGTGCTCAATACGCACTTTTCATTGTGTTATTGTAGAGGCGGAAAGTTTTTTCGAATTATTCGAATTCTTTTGAATATATTAACAAGTAGCCCAAACCAATACCTAAGGTGTATTATAGGCCTATATGTTTTTGTCTATTTTACCCACGAATTGAGTTACTTAGAATGCTTTTACAAAGACTTATTGTAACTTACAGTGCCTGAAGATTAAATCAAAATCGTTGGATGGGAAATTGTTGGGCAGCAATACATTTACGTGGAATTTCCGTAGTCCTAGGCCTAGATAAAATCAATTTACTACGTAATCATAACAAATGCCGACCGGTTAGATGTATGTATAGAATACTACTATCAATAATAATAAGACGACGATAGGAGTTACGCAACATTTTTATTTTCAACATTTTTTCCTTACTTTTTGAGCAGGAATTTGATCCAGTAATTGCAGGCGGCCGCCGCCTGTCAGAAGCCAGATTGATTTGGGACCTAAATCTTTAACACTGATAAGATCCCCATCGACATTCCACAACCCCAGATCCCGTGGCGTCTCTGCTAGGCCTCGTAATTCTTTAGTTCTGTATGCCAACAGTTAATTCTGCATCCACAATAATATGGAAAATAATGTTCCATATTTAATGCACAAATATAGGCCTAAATAAAAATACTCGTCGGCAACTAGTAGTAAATGTCCAAAAAAATGAAGTCCATGGATAAATAACAAAATAACTAATACGGATGTTAATTAATCAAACGTTTATTACATATGTCTCTTAACCGAATTATGGTGTTAATGGCGGTGAATATTAACTGAAATATCTCAATGTCGTTTAACAAGACCACAACAAGTGGTCTTACACCGGTCTGCTAGAAACTTTTTCCATTCAACATTAATCTGAAATAATCTGTTTTCACATTGTGGTGTTATGTAATTACTGTTTATGAGATAGCTGAACGTTTAGCAGCATTATTAGACCTTTGAAGAACACCGTATTAAATTGCATTAGCTCTGTGTTACAGTTAACGCTATTTTGTATCAGAAACATGCGATTTAAAAAAAAAAGCCCGTGTTTTAAATGCCGTGATTGTAATTCCTTGCAGACATGCTGGATGAGTTACCTGGAGAAGGGCGGGAGTGCGTGAATTGCGGGTCTATCTCCACTCCTCTGTGGAGGCGAGACGGCACTGGCCACTACCTGTGCAACGCCTGCGGACTGTACCACAAGATGAACGGCATCAACAGGCCGCTCATTAAACCGCAGAAACGCCTGGTAAGCTTATGTTTCCCTAATAGTAATGCATTTATATGAGCTAATTTAGGTCGTTATTGAGTAGTACTAAACAAACATTTCTAGAAATTTAAATAGGACTAATTGAGTAGTGCAGGGGAAATCAAGAATGTATCAAGTTTAAAAAAAAAAAAAACAGTCAAGGCTAGCAGCTTCTTAGCGAAGGTCAGCTGTGTGTGTGAGGGAGTCCTTCAGAATGCCCCTTTCCCAGGAACCGGGCACTTGATAGCAGCTGTTGTGAATTATTTCACATTTTTGTTTTTATTTGTCCTTCAGTGTCCTTGTCCTTGGCTGTTTGTTTTTAGCGGTACTGCAATAGGCTCAGTCACAATATGGTTAGCTACTGTTCTGTTGTTAAAGAATGTTCCCAAACTCTGATATGGGTGCTATGGAGGCAAAGCACCAGACCAGACGGCAGTAACAAGTTATTGAGATGTGCAAATATTGTATGAGCAGGAACTCCGCTACTTGGGAATTTTGTGTTTGATCATTTTGACATTGCTTTGATTTATTTAGTTTTTAGTGCGCTGTCTCGCATTAACTAATGCAGGGTTCCATACAAGCATGGTACTCAAGGCAAAGTCAGCGCTCTTAATTAAATTCACAGTACTCATATCAAAATTACAGGTTTTATGTAAACACTTAGCGGGAGTTTGGCATACATCAGTTACGTTCACTCTGGTTTTCATTCTTAATACCACAGTTGGTTGACACAATATATCTCTAAGAGAGATTGGTTAATCTGCCGACTTAGCCCCCACTTGCGAAAGGTGCACTTTAAATCTCACGCAGAATACTGTCATATTTTTAAATCATGACTCAGTGCAACGCAATGTGATCCAAGTGTTTGCACGTAATGACACATCATTCCAGGAAAGTTTTGCATTTACTCAACACTTCGGGTGCTTTCATGTCTGTCGCTAATCCTCCGTTTGCCCCCCCCCCCCCCATCTCAGCAGTCATCCTCCAGACGGGCCGGGCTCTGCTGCACCAACTGCCACACCAGTACCACTACGCTGTGGCGTCGAAATGCGGAAGGCGAACCCGTGTGCAATGCTTGCGGGCTCTACATGAAGCTGCATGGGGTACGTAGCAAGCCATACCCCCCGCACTCCTCCTTTTGTATCCTGGCCACCCCTCTGGCCGGAAGTTTCGTCCTTGCTGTTCTTACACTGGTCTGCTGTCAGTGTTGCTGGCATGAAATCCATCATCTGAATGTGAGAAGGTGTTTGCTGAGGCTCTTGATCATAGTATGAGGTTGCAGGGACACAGATGTAAGAAATGATTGTGATATACATTTATATGCCAAAAAGGTCTTCTGGGGAATACAATTTTAGCAAGTGGTCCTGTTACTAAAATTAATCCTTACGCCTCCCTGTAGGTACCTAGACCCCTGGCAATGAAGAAGGAAGGAATCCAGACTCGGAAGAGGAAGCCTAAAATGACAAAATCAAAAGCCTCATCAGGTAATATTTTCAACGTGTTCAGTCAATTGTATTTAATTTATTTTTTACCAAAAAAAAAGCAATTTACCGTAAAAATAAAATAGCCATGCTACATTTTGTGGTACACCCCTGATTTTTGTGCGAAAAGGCAAACGCCTAAAGCAGTGTTTCCCAATCCGATTCACAGGGACCCACAGGGGAGCAAAAATGTAGCCTGTCTGGCAGGGAGGAAAAACATGGGCCATCTGGGGGCCCCCAAGGACTGGTTTCGGAAACACTGACCTAGATTTTTCTGTCTTTGATATACACAGGGTCAACTACTCCTGGTACCCGCTCCCCCTCCTCTCTGGCGATCTCTGAAAACGCCTCAACGATAAAGAGCGAGCCCAGTATGGTGCCCTCGCCCTATGCTGGACAGACTGTAGTTTCCATCTCACAGGTAAGATGCCACTATCAGTCACCAGGCAGAGGCAAAATGTATCCTGGAATTTGATGCCTTATGTCCCCAGCCATTACTTTCATTGTGTTTTATGGCATACATAATAATATTATTAAATTCTAACCAATAACAGTTATAGGTAGTGTGTCTTTGTTTATTTTTAGTACAAGTTGTGGACCTTTAATTTATCAGAACCTATACTAAACACAAAAATCATTAGTATTGTGTGTCAGGTATTATAATTCAGCATTCTTGCATACAAAGGGATTTTTGGAGATTCATTTCTCTGGTACTGTTTTGATAGGCATCGTCACAGCTGGACACGCTGAGCTCTGCACAAACGGACATCAAATATGAGGACTACAGCTTCACACCCACGTCCTCCACTCCGCAGAACTCTTGGTGTGCTTTATCGCTGGCATGAGCATCCCGTACCACTGTGCACACAGGACCCACCGAAACCAATCGTCTGTGACCAGTGACGTTACTGCCTTAATTATTATGGTGAAAGACTGAAGCAATCGAATATAATGACTATAGTAGTGTTTTTCTTATTTTTTTGTGTACCTGTGGTGTTTTTAAGTGGTACATTTATTTTTGTGGGGATGATCCTGTGCTGGAGCGACTGTGGGCTGTAAATTGGAAAACGAAAAAAAAAAACAGAAGGAGAAAAAAAACAACAGTTTATTACCTCTGAACCTGGTTATTGTTATAGTGTAAATAATTAACTTTGTGAGAACATAATATTTATGTTAAAATAAGGACCGTAAAAACATAAAAGTGTGTTGCGTGGCAGTAATATTTGAGCTTAGGTCGCTGTGGTCTTTAGCTGTAAAAATTAAAAATCACCAGTGGCTTCCAGTGATTACTTTATTATTAACAGTATTCCTGATTGATACAAAATACCAGTGCAGTCTATGTTTAAGTTTGGTTTATGGATTGCAGACACTTTTGTGTTTTACTACCTACTCAACTACATGGTATTTTGGGAGCAAAGGAAGTTTGCGACTATTATAACAAAAACAAAAATCATCCACCATTAGATTGATCAGATTAACGGAAAACTGTGTATCTCTTTAATTGTAAGTGCAATGACTGTTAATGCCTTCCTGGAGGTAAAAAGAAAAGGTGACAATGAAAATTGTTGAATTTTGTTAGAAACTAAATTTATTTTCTCTACTTTGAAAAATAATAGAATATTAATGTTATTTTATTGCTTTACAGAAGTGCCTTGGATTGTTTTCCTCTCGGTTTCGCTGACGCAGGAGCTTCAGTTTATATGGATAGAAACAGTCTGGGGGAAACGTTATACACCGTCGTGTGGGAGAAACACTCTCTCAGTGTTAATGGGTAAAATGTACATCAGCCGGGGACAGCTGAGCACACTGAAGTAAATAGTCTTTTTAATAAGAAAGAATTATAAATATGCCTGTGGTTAGCTCTGGTTTGTTTTTGTTTCATCATTTATTTTTTATTTGTGTTTAAAACATATTAATTTCGATGACTTTTCGCTGGTTTCCATACAGCATTTACAGTCAAACAAAGCTAGAGGTCAACAACCCTTTAATGGATAATGAGTTGGAAGATGGATTGGAGGGTGTTATAGTTTTATTTGTTCATTAATTATTGTTACTGTAATTTTCCTGAAAGGCCCCCTATAGCGTGCGTGTCCATTGTTCCATCTCCTACCCCGTTATCCTGGTCTGGGTTGGAGGGGGGGGGGGAGCCCACACTTTTCCAAGCAGCACAGAGCCCATGGCTGGTATACACACTAGCATGATGCACACACACAGTCTAGTCACTATGGGCCATTTAGGGATGGCAGTTGGCCTAACAACAAACCTTTGGACTGTGGGTGGATTCCCAAGCAACACTGGGAAGACATGCAAACTTCACACACGCAGAGTGAAGACAAATTTGAACCCCCCCCCCACACACACACACACACAAACACCCCAGCTCTAATGCCGATGCTGAATTAAATAACACATTCATCATATCTGAAGGCTGAATGTTTAACACGTACTTGTAAGTTTTGGACAACTGTCACTTTTTAAAATCCACTGATCAGTATTTTATGAGTTGCTTTGATGACACTCTTGTCCCCAGAAAGACTGTTTTAAGCAATTAGTGTGGCTGAATGCCTGTATGGAGCAATTCCAGCTTATTTACTAAGAGTGCTACGGTAACGGGGCATTTCTGAGTAGTTTACAGGCAGGATCAAGGTTCATGTCCTTCTTCAAAAAACTACCAGCCACCTTCATATTATAAACTATACAAAACTTGTACCCATCCATCCATTCACTTATTCATCCATCCATTCATTAATACATCCATTTATTCATCCATCCAACCATCCTTCCATCCATCCATCCTCACCACTTATCCAGTGGAGGGTCTTGGTGAGCCTGGACTTCCCGTGAGGCACAAGGCACAAACCAGGGGACAATCATTTATACATTAAGGAGATAACGGCACACAGAAGAAGCGTATTCAGTGGTACTCGTGTCTTGCACAAAGCATGTGCCACAGTGTCTTACTCACACGGCTGCTGAGCAAAGGTTACGTTCCAACACCGCTTTATGGCTGGGTTAGCGCATGTTCTTCCGAGTCAGCAAACGTGTGGCCTCATTTATGGCCTTTTGGGCACGGAGGTAGCTGGGATCTACGGGCTCCTCCGGTGTCCGCAGATTGTTTTATTTGTCCGTGTCACGACGGGGTCCGTGCCGTCAGGGCTGTGCTCCCGAGTGCTGCCGGGAATGTGTAAGCACAGCCCTGTTTATTGGAGTCCTCCAGTTCAGAGAAGGACAGCCAGCCTGCCCGTTACATCCTCACTGGAGGAAGGCGCCACACAGGGGGGGTGCCTCTGCACGTGAGTGGGCAGGGTGAGCACCGGGAAAATACCACATGGGACTGCTACTGTGATGTAATCAACAATGAAGGGGAAGCTCTTGCAGAAAATAACCACCCCATCCATCTATTTTTAATTACATATTTATTGTTAGTTTGTTTGGCTGGCTCCTTAATCTAAAGCAATGTTTTTTACCCTAAAGAGGTCGCAGATGGATTTCGTAGGAATGAGAATGTGTTGTCAAAAGGTCCGCATATTCATCTGAAGCTTTTATCTAGCACAACATACAATCGAGACAGCAGGGATAGCCTTCCCCCAAAGCCCTATAGCAAGTCACTCTGCCAGCCAGGGGATGTGAACTGGTGACCCTCCAATTGCAGGCATCTTAACTCGCAGAGCCACATACCACCATAATAGAACCAAAATGCTTCACGGATGCAATATTCTACCCCAGCGTACACATGTTGAATAACAATTAGCGCATACTCAGTAGGACTATGCCTGCTATCCAGTGCTTGGCATGTAAACAGCCGAGCGCTGGATCTGGTGACCATAAGAGGCGGGAGATGATGGGGCTTTGGGCGGCTTCGTTCTGCAGTAGCGTGTAGTCGCGGATTCGCAGTAGAGTCGCGGGTTTGCTGTTTGTGGCTCCGTTTTGCATGAATATGTCACGTAATAAATAAGGGGCTGACTGCATATAGGATAAGCTGACCCCCCCCCACCCCCCACACACGCACACAATCCTCCACGTGCCCCTTGCCTTTCTGCCGCGCTACAGTAAAGTGATCAAACACCATTGTCCTTGTGCGAGTGCTGCTGCCCTCTTCAAAGGGCCCGGCCGTGAGCGAGAGGCAGACTGCCTCACACTGGGGAGCGAGGTCAGGGGCTGCTTACGGCCGCGTTTACATTCAATTGTCTCCGGCTGAGTGCTTTCATTACAGCTTCATCATTGTAAAACGCTAAGTGGTTTGTTCAGAGTTAAAAAGATTTCAGGCGAGTGAGTTGCCCTTATCTGGCCTAGCACTCTGTGTTATTTTGCCTCTAACAGGGAATTTTAACCTTTTTATGCAAAGCTGGAGCTAGTAAGCCAAAACCAGGCAGATCTGAGCACCCCCCCCCTATATGATGACATCATATTTATTACACGTGACTCTATGTATTTATGTTTACATGTGTAAGGGCAGTCGTGTGGCTTAGGGCTTGTCTATTAGTTTGCATTTTCTGTCTTTGTTTCTTTTTCTCCTCTTCTTCTTTTTTCCCCCAGTAAGACAGACCTCCCTGGACCTCAGCCCTGGAGTTCCTGCTTCCCTTCCCAGTTTGTCACCCTGCCTTCCTCTGACGGATCCAATGCAATTCCAATAAAGGACGGAGAAGGGAAGAAAGGACTGCGGGCCGAGATAGCGTATGTGCCGCGGGGGTGATAGTGAGAGACGGCTCTTCCCCCCACCGGGTTGTAGAAACAGGCCCGTTTCCCAGAGTCGTGCTCTGCAGTGATTATCCTCATCTCTTCCCCTTCCAGTCCGCCGTCTGTGGCGGAAAACAGGATACAGTCGTCAGCCCCGGAACACTATGCTGGCGTTGGACTTGCAGTTAGGTAACATTCGCTTTCAATCAAAACGTTTGCACGCGGTGCCTTTAGGATTGTCCTGGAGTCCAGTCCATCGTCACTGGCCATGGAGACTAGCATGACACCGAGGTCAGGAACAAAGCTCAAAGATTCCAGCATCCCCTCCTCCCTAATTTAGGGTTTGCCGTTGCTTTGAGTGTCGTCTCCCTGGATCCGCACTCCGGAAATGTAATACTTCACGTTCGGCCTGTTAAAGTCAGTTTGCAGTGCGCCTCTTTTCCTGCACGGGATTGGAATTTCAAGGTGGCTCAACACCATGAATGCATCGCAGGGAGATGGTCTTTTATCACTTATTTGCTCAGAAAGTTTCACCGTGAGCGCTTTCTTGTTTCAGCTGTATCGCTGGACGGGGAACCAGTGAATGTGATGCAAAGCAAGACACCGTGCTGGTTTTGAGGATTCGCTCAGCCTCATCCTTACTGCTGCCCCAGCATACTGGTGAACAACAAGTTATCGTGCGATTGCATTATATGAGCCCTTTGGTATGGAGGCGAAGGGAACCATGGGAGGTGTGGCTGTTCCAGAGGCCGAATGGCAGAGTATTACATGGAAAAGGGCGTTTCGGTGCTGATAAGGTCTTAGTCAGCCAAACGGGCGTCAGTTTGCCCCTGAAAACTGTCCAGTGAGAGTCACATGGCAGCAAACATGGGCATTCCAGCAGGTAAGGAGGCC
Source organism: Petrocephalus sullivani (assembly GCA_026780845.1). NCBI lineage: Eukaryota > Metazoa > Chordata > Actinopteri > Osteoglossiformes > Mormyridae > Petrocephalus > Petrocephalus sullivani. The sequence goes on from JAODKM010002012.1 coordinate 23,964, forward strand.
CACGGGCTCCAGCACAACACAAGTGACTCAGATGGCAGCAGAAAGCAAAAGGGCCCTGGATCCAGCATCCCCAGCCCTCTCAGGACCCGAGGAGCTAAATGAGTCCTATGTAATTACAGCTGGGACCCAACATTTGAACAATAGATGCTAAAAATATTCCATCATACACAAAGGGACTTGTCACCAGAAACCGATTCTAATTTAGGTATTCCTGGATTTGGCCTTTTATTTTTAGATGATTAATCTGTACATTCATGTTGGATGTATAGTGACATAAAATGTGCCTGTTCTTTTTCATATTTTGAGAGCATTTAATGCTCTTGATATTTACTTATAGTAATAAACAAGGCTATTGATTAACCGAAAAAGGCAAGTACTGTGCTGGTGCCATTGCATGGAAATACAAATATTCATTGCTGTATTGTGTGAGGTTAAGGAGTCAGTGAGGGTGTGATTGCCCAGATGCCTCACTTGCACATGTCCTGAAGTACATCCACCCCTAAAAACCCTGGACGCAGACCCCCACATACTTTGGATGCGTATGACCCCCCCCAAACGACCCCCCCCCCCCACTCCTAAGTAGTCCTCAGCTCGGAGGCAACAGTCTGATTCATGGGCACCCCGCTGCTAAAAACAACACAGACACACACGTTTGTGTTGACAGCTTCGCGGGGGGGAGGGGGGGGGGGTCTCCCTGAGACCCCCATTATATTTTGATTTACTATTCTGTCCTTGAAACAAATGAAGAGTCTTATTTTTCACAGAGATGCATGAGTTTCATCACTTATAAGAGCCGCTGTGCCTCCATAGTGACCTGTCTTGGAGGGAACTCTTAACTCTTAACTGTAATGATGTTTCTAATAAAGAATGCAGCATGGCAGCGACACATTTTATCCGCCGCAAGTTTAAATCTTTTCATATCTCATATTCTGCTGTATTCATATGTGGAAATGTCTGCATGGGGCTCGTCTCAGAGAGGTCAGGTTCAGAACATGAATCAGATTATTACTGTTTTTCTTAATAGCTTAATAGATTTTCTGCCTGTCAGCAACCAAGAAGCAACCCTGACTTGTTGAGCACATTTTATTTCATCACAACAGTGAATAAATATGTCCGGACAGGCTGAAGAACATGTCGAGGATCAAGAAAAGAGTGCGGGCCAGAGGCTCGTACCATAAACCAAAGTGCACGCAAACGATAGTTCCAGGGGAGGGACTGGGCACTCGCTCGTTATTAGCCTTTGGACATCAACATGTTACACATGCTCATCAACGCTGTTCAAGGACTGGACAAGAAAAACAAACGTTAGTGATGCCATAATAAAATCAGACACCCACCCACCATCTAGTCACCATTACAGTACAGGGTCGCTGCATAATAAAGTCTGGCGCTATGATCTTGGTGTTTCTGTGACGTGCGATAAGTAGAAGTACAAGTTGAGGCAGCTGACTGAGAAATAAATAAATGTGGTTGCATAACATGCTGAATTGCCATTGATCCCAGCCATCAGAGGGTTAATTGAGTGTAAATAGCTGAACGTGCCACTCTGTTGGAGTCGGCAACCAACTCCCAGCACGAATCGAAGTGGAGCACCAGGCATAGCAGCCCCTGTGTTTCATTGCCCCATGTGTGTTTATTCTGTTGTTGGTACATGTGCAGGAAAAATGCAGGCAGACTCATTCAAATCAAAGGGTTACCGCCACCTAGAGGCTGAGATGAGAAGTGGCATGAAAGCAGATGCTCAATCCGGGCCAAGCATGAGTACGCCCCTAGTGTAAGCCCTGAGACCTGAGCGCCGCTGTTCAGTGTTCTTGTGACTGCTGGTGTTGACTGGTACCTCAGGCTTTCCTTTGCGCTCTCTTGGATTTAACCTCATGCATCAAAACTGTAATTGTTTTATGTGCCTTAGACCTTTTTCCGTGACCTTGTTGTCTCCTGGCATATGTGTCCGTTTTCATCATGTGCATGTGTAGGATTTCCTGTTGGTCAAAATAAAGGATATCACACAGTGTTTTAAACTCAGGACTATTCTTTCATTTTTGACTGGCTAAAAAAGAAAACAACACGCTGAAAATGTGGGGGAAAAAACAACATGATTGATGCAATGTGGATGCTGGAGAATGAAGCGACTTCCTAACTCGAAGTTATATTGTTCGGTGTGGAGGAAAAACAGAAAAAGTACATGTTTTGCTCTCTTAAGGTAAAATGAATGGAAACCCACCTTATCATATAACACACAGTCTGACACTCTTTGATTTATGAACTGAGCAAATCATTCAGCAAATACTTTATTTCAAGGTCAGGCAGGACAGTGAGACAGTACTATAAGTAACCCGTGTGAAATCTCTGCCTTTTACCTGAGGGATATATATATACTTTTTGGTGGTGGGGGGGGGGGGGGGTGAGATTGGTGGTTTTCACAGCATTTATAATTGTGGGTAGGGTTAGGAAAAAGTAATTTACCTATTTACCTGAGTTGGTGCTCGTCAATGGGCAGATATGCTAATCAGATGCATTTTCTGACTTCTAGTAAATTGTTGCATTCATTAAATTTGGTGTTGGTGTTTAAGCTCTTTGGCAGCCAAACGTCCCTGCTGTGGCTGTGCCATGCAGCCTCCCCACCCCCTAGCCATCCTCGGAGCCACCACCCCTGGGGCCGGCCGGGGAGGTGTTCCCACAGAGCTGACGCCTGGAGGTCAAGGGTAGGGCTGCGGCTCAGAAAAACGACCCAAAGGAGAGACATATGGAAGGACGGGGGGCAGCCTGACAGGCAACGAGAGCAGGCAAATGGGTGGCTGAGTGATCTCCGAAAAAGCCATGCGGGTCCAGCCCCTCCCTGTGACGTCCAGCTCATCAGGGGTTGGGGGTGGGCGGGGGGGGGGGGCTCACCTGCATTCCTCAATCTGTGTATAGATGGGGGAATCGGGGGAGGGCGGGGAGGGGTTTGTGCACGTCGTTTGCATTCTGTAGGTCGCTACCTTTCAAGGATAAGTAGCCCAAAAAAAGGGAGAGAAAGATGCTGGGGCAGGAGTGTTTGGCTTGGCTGCTCGGCTGTGGAAGGGCCCTCGGTTTGGCCTGAGGCCTGTGTGCAGCAGGTCGCTGGGAGCCATGGCCATGGTTTTAGTAATTTATAAACACAGTTAAATAATAATTCATTCATAATGCATTATAAACATGGCTATGTAATGCACTATACATACCTTCATACTTTAGGACAGTTTCTACTGCATTATCAGGGTATCTATAGTGCATTATAGATGAGAGCTTCACAGAGAATTAATAATGCATGATGCACATGGCTATAATGTGTTATGGCTTTTTATAAATATTTATAGCCGTGTTTATGATACATTTTGAATGTGTTACAATGAATTATAAGACCAGTTATTATGTTTTATGAATATGGGCTTCTGAGGTGTTTCAGAGTGTTACCGTTTTTTTTTTGTGTTATGTAGGGTGTCTGAAACCGCCTTCATGTATGCACTTTCACCCTTTTGAAGTACAGATATTCCACCGAAAGCGAACATACGACTCCTCCCATGTGGTTCCCAGTCTAGAGGTAGATATTTCTTCGTCTGGTCTTGATTCATTAGGATTCATTTAATATCTCAATGTCAGGGCGTGGGTGTGACCGAAGCGGAGTGCGGAGTCGGAACGGAACAGGGGAGTCAGTACATTTGGGCCGACTTATTGGGCTGGGCCTCTGAGATGCCGGATCGATGCTGGCCGTGTTTTCTGGCAGTGCTTACGAGAAGCGCGTGGCGTCGTACTCTGTCCTGGCCTTGGCGGGGGGGGCAGAATGAGTAATGTCACTTTTCACACGGACCCCTGTGCCTCTCGCACAGTAGGCCTGGCTCGGCTTGAAACCATATTTGCTCCCTATATCCCAAATGGGTCCTCGTTCTCATCGGCGAAACCGGGCCAGAAGCCGACGCAGTCCGGTGACGGTGCCGTCTGGCTCGCGGAGTTAGCCGGGGCTGAGAGTTAGCGAGGGTGAGGTGCCAGCCTTATCTGCTGAAATGGTGCGCTAATGCAGTAGCATCTCTGGGAGGCTGGTGGGGGGCCCTGGGGGGGTAAGTGTGGAGTGATGGGTACCAGGTATCGTGGGCCTGGTGAGGGCGTCTCTGCTTTCCCATACAAGCACCTTTGGGAAAGCTATGTGTGCAGCAATGTGGCTGCCTGCGAGTGGGTTATTTTTACTGCAGCCGTCAAAGAGGCTCTAGACAAGGGGAATGACCTGGTTGGGGTGGGGTCACTCTCGTCCCTGTCTTCCCATCATTCAGTCTTCCTCGGTCGCCGTTGCGTTGTGCTTGTGACCCCCTGGCTTCAGTTAGCTCTTAGCCTCGCAATCAGTCTTGCCCTTCAAATGGTCGCAGTGCTGACGCCCAGCTGCGATCCAGCTCGAATGTGTTTTTTACAGCCCCTCCCCAAGTAACCTGTGAAGATTCACACCTGAGAGTGGTGGTCACAGCATGGGGTGAATGTAGTTTTTCCCACGTGAGACCCACTGGTTTGCTGCTTAGGTCACAGTCATTATTATTATTATTATTATTATTAATACTTATTATTAATTATATTATTATTATTATTATTTAGGGCTGTCAAAATTGACGCGTTAACGCGGATTAATCCTGCATCGTGATTAATCAGATTAAAAATATTAACGCATTTAACCCATCTGCAGCTCAGAATGACTCAAAATCCCTGAAATGCAGCGTTGAGGTAAGTTCAGATAAGAAATAGTTAGCAACGCTGCAGATGGGTTAAATGCGTTAATATTTTTAATCAGATTAATCACGATGCTGGATTAATCCGCGTTAACGCGTCAATTTTGACAGCCCTATTATTATTATTATTATTATTATTATGTGGTGCCATCAGGACTCCTGGCAATCATATAGACAGCATTCCCCGGAATGTTCTGTCTTCTGTCAGGCTTCTGATGGCATGTTATCACAGTCTTCACTTACAGTACATAAACAACTGCTGCTTACAATGCCATGTCAGTGTTTCTACAGCAAAACGGTATTGGGAATAGCTGATAAACACCCAGGCCTGATCTGAAGAATAACGACTGACTTATATATCTGTTGTGTACATGTATATGTATATAATGCTCACGCCGTTGCTGCACTATATATGGGGATGGATGCATTGCCCCAGAAAAACGGGTCAAGCTGGGAAAATGAGTGTGCATAAATGAGCTGGAATGTGCTTATAAATTGATTAATAAAATCCCTCTATTCTGCCACCACCCCCCCCCCCCCCCACCAAAACAAAAAAAAGGCAGCAAGGGGCGTGGGGTTTCGTGTGGTGGGGGGGGGGGGGTGACCGCGAGTTTGGGGGGTGTTT
>JAODKM010002308.1:0-28783 GCA_026780845.1 Petrocephalus sullivani
GGGGGGGGGGGGGGGGGGGCCCCGGCCCCGGGGGGGGGGGGGGGGGAGGGGGGGGGGGATTGGTTGGGGGGGGGGGGGGGGGGGGGGGGTGTGTCGAGGCTTAGCGGAGGGAGCCCTGGCTTTCTGGGACACTCCCAAAAATGGGCAGGCAGCTCCAGATCCGGCACAGTCTCCAGAACAATCGGGTATTATGTGCACTCCCGCCCGGGGGCCGGGTTCGCGGCCCGCATCTGCCGCCGCGGCCATGCCAGAAGGCCATGCTCTGTGTGCCTGCTGCAGGGTCGCAGCTTGCGGGGGCTTGGGGGCCGGGGGAGATCTATGGGTCTTTCTTTGGCCTACTGCATGTCCCACTGCTTCCTTGCTCATGCATGCTCACCATTGGCCATGTGTTTAAAGTTCCGGGCTTAGGTTGCATCCATGGGTTGGCCTGCTCTGAGTTTAAAGCTCAACTGTCCGTTTTTGGGCTCCCAACCCCGACATCTGCCGGTGCACAGCTGCCTTTGGGTCCGTGCTTGTGCCTTGTGGTGTCGAGCCCCAGCCCGGTATTATTAGCACCCTCTTGACGCCGCTATCCTCCGCTTCCTGTGTGCAGGTCAGCGACTTCCTGTCGGGCCGCTCGCCGCTGACCCTGGCCCTGCGCGTCGGCGATCACATGATGTTCGTGCAGCTGCAGCTGGCGGCCCAGCAGTCCGGCGGCCAGCAGCTCCAGCACCGGCACGTCATTGCCCGGGGGGGCCCCGAGGCTGCAGGGGCATCTGCCGCGGTGCCCGGCAGCAGTGGATCGCACGTGCGGCTGCCGCATCACCCCTACCCCCACCCGCAGGCGCACCCGCACACCCTCCAACACGCCCCCCACCTTCACCCGACCCCCATCGCCTCGGTCAGCCCCTCGGCCTTTCCTGCTTCCAGCCCGGTGCAGGCCACTCCCCCAGCTTTCCCATCATCCCCTGTGGGCCAGTGCAGTCCCCCTCCCCGGTTTTCTCCTCTTTCCAATGGACTTCTCCGCTCTCACCTCCCCCCGGCTACGAGCTCCAGCCCCACCACACCCTGCCCTGAGGTATGTCCCCCGCTCAAGGTTTAGGTGGGGTGGGAGGGTAAATCATGTGATGTTCAGTGATCTGTTTGGTTTCTTTGTTGGCCAGTAGCTCATCTGTATCTTAACTCTGCACATATGATGATAAAATAATGAATAAATGTGCAAAGAAGTCACACGAAACACCCGCCGGTCCGCCCGTCATTCTGAATGGGCCGTCCTCTGCCGGTCCCGAGTTCAAATTCCCCTTCTCGCGGTTTTAACTTTCACTTTCTATGTGCCGTGTGGCCTGCTGCTGTCCCGTGCCGGCCCTTTTGTGGCCGGAGCTTTGTGACCTGTATCAGTTCCTAACTGCGGCCATCGGAGACGGTCAGCCCGCCCTGCCCCGGCCCACAACTGTGCCTTAACTGTGCCGGTTCCTGTCCCACCAGACTAACTGCAGTGCCAAGGCCCCCAGCAATAGTGCCCCCACCAGTTCCCGGTCCCGCAAGCCAGGTGCCATCATCGAGAGCTTCGTCAACCACGCACCCGGTGTCTTCTCAGGAACATTCTCTGGTAAGCAGGTCGGGGCGGGTACCCCTGGCGGCCCCGGCCCAGACTTTTGTCCGAATCCCGGACCTCTAGGCACGGCCCTGCCGGTAACTCTGCCGCCCCCCCCATCCACCCCCACAGGCACCCTGCATCCAAACTGCCAGGATAGCAGTGGCCGGCCGAGACGGGATATCGGCACCATCCTGCAGATCCTCAATGACCTCCTGAGCGCCACACGTCACTACCAGGGCGTGCCGGCCTCGCTGACGCAGCTCCGTTGCCAGACGCAGTGCGGGCCACCCTCGCCGCCGCCCTCCCCACCCACGCCCGGGCTCGCCGGCCTCTCCGCCAGAGCTACCTCAGTGCCCGCCGCCAGCCCCGCCGTCCTGCACCCCCTGGTTCAGTGCCAGAGCCAGATCCACATGTGCAAGCCCTCCGGTGAGTGACCGCTTCTCCTGCTGTCGACCCCAGCCATTGTTCGCTGGGCAGTTATCCTGCTCCGGGTCGCGGGGTCTGGAGCCTATCCCAGAATGCACTGGGTACCGGGCTGGGGGACATCCTATGGCCAATGTAGGGATGCCAGTTAGCCTGTCTGCATGTCTTTGGAAACCTGTGCTGAATGGGAAGCTCATGTTAACTCCATGGCCACAAAGTGGGGATTCCTGATTGTGATGCTACTGTGCTGTACCGTCACCATGACAACCCAGACGTGCTTTTCCGCTTTGAATTTCCATATCACGTGTCCGTGGTACTAAGGGTCACGGGGTGAGGGAGTCCAGTGCCCGGCTTCCTGAGCGGGGAGTGGTTCCTCGTCAGATGGCCTCCAGCTTTGTTTTCTGGGGCTATTTTGGGCCTGCGGTCACAGGCAGGTGTGGAGTGACTGAGCTGGGCTTTAAAAGCCATATGGGGTGGGGCAGGGTGGGGGGGGGGAGGGGCAGATGGAGTGGGAGAGAAGCTGAGGCAGGCTCGGAGATTCCTGTGTGGGTGAGGAGGTGGGGTGTGGGGGTTCTTGGGAATGCAACGGCCGAGGCTCCACAAGGCGGTTTTGTCAGGCCTCTGTTGTGAAGCCACCGCCCACGGACGTGCCCTGTTTTACCCCCTGAGGGGGCTGGGTTCCCACCAGGGGGAGGGTGGGAGGCAGCCCAGGCTGGGAGGATGAGGGGGGCCGTGCATGGACAGATAGCATCTCAGCACGTGTGAGCGGGCCGGTTACGCGAAGTCCGAATGTAACGCGCCGGTCACCGTGTGAGCCGATTATATAAAAGCACAATTCAGGCATCGTTTGTGAAGGCTTGACGAAAACGGTCCTTAGCGAGGCCCTTCGCACTGGTGGCCGTGATTAGCATTAGGAAAATCAGTGTTTTATTTAGAAGCCGGCTCCTTTTGCATTATGCTGAAGTGGGCACGCAGGAAGCACCCCTCCCCCCCCTACCCCGCAGACGAGGAGGATGAAGAGGTCCTTTTTTGGGTCCCTGCTTGTGTTTGTGACAGGTCTGCGCCCTCCACATAATGCGTGCCTATTTTCCTAACCCCCCCTCCCCGTGTCCGAATGGTCCTGCGGCCCCCACCCGCACGCCTTTCCCTCCAGTCAATGGGCCGTCCCACCGTTTCCGCTGCCGCGCTCCAAAACTCTAACCTCATCTGTAAAATGCGTCTGGCCTTTCCAAGTTGGCCTTCAATGACCGCTTGTGTTTCCCCTCCAACTTTAAATAGACAGATTTATACAAAAAGGGGAGGGCTGCGAGAATGCTCATTGTGTTATCAAGGCGAGAGCGAAGCCGAACTGAGTGTCCATTCATAAAACCGTGGTTTATATCCGGCCAGCTCCTGCCCACAGATTAATTGGTTCTTCCTCTGAAAACAAGAAGTATTTGAGCTGGGGATGCCGTATTTCAGCTTACATAACTGTGCCTGGACTCGGGATTCAGCTCGGGACCAAAGCTTTTCCCAGATGCTTATCTGTCATGGGTAACTATTGTTTTAATGTTAGTGCATATTTAACAGGTGGTTTTGGGGTGGCGTCCGGGAGCGCTCATCATTTCCGGTGACGATGCTCTACAAATTTATTTCCCCGTAGGCAGTGTCGCTGAGGCGTGGGGTACCAGCTGACGTGTGCCAGTCGGCACCTCGCCCTGCTGCGTGCGAGCCATGCCAGTCTGATCTTCCTACGCGTGGCCTCGGAATGGCAGTGGGGTAGAGGGGCGGGTCATGCAACTGGGGATGAATTCCTGTGCTCAGCAAGGCCCCCCCCCCCCGCATGGCCATTGTTTAGACAGCCTGCCTGGATAGTCATGGAGGCTGCGGGGATCAGGAAACCCACTGGCTGTGCTTTTGGGGCCTGAACCCTCACAGCTGCGGTTTTCCACAGGCAGGGGAGAATGCATTAATGGGGGGGGGGCGGGCACAGCACCCCCATCCGACCCCCACCCCCAGCTCTTTTCGGTGTGTCAAGTTGGTTTGACTCGGTTGAAGTGGGACAATGGAGGGTGGGGCAGTGTGGCTAGGAGGTCTTGGGTGGGGGCTTCACCTCTTTTGACCACTTCTTTGAATGCCCTTGGGTATTTTGCAACCCCCCTCTCCCCCACCTTCCTGCTAGAAGCGGCTATGGTGGGATGTAGAGGCCTCCACATACGCTCTGCCCGTTCGGTTAGCATGCCCCCCCTTGGGCTTCCCGCAAAAAAAGGACCACATTGTGATGCCATATCCCCTGGCAGCCCTCCATCCTCTGCCGCCTTCGCTGGCCCGACGAAGTGGGGTTGGGGGGGGTGGATGGCATGGAGCTACCTGCCGATATCTGTGATCTGGATCGGCACTTGTGATTGGCTACCTGTTAGACTACCAGGTCACATGACTACAGGTGAGCTGTGGAAGGCCAGTTCCAGTGCTTTTTGGGAATGAGGCATAAGGACTCGGGATGAGAAGCAAGCTTTTATTTAACTGCTGTGAAGGTGTGTTTGAAGGGTGGGGGTTGGATGGTGAAGGGTTGTCAGAAGAACATTCTATGGAGAAGGAGTTGCTGGAGTCGAGGCCATCTGCTTCTACCGGAAGATCGATCCCCTGACACACAGCGAACACCGAAACTGCAAAACAATCAAGGCGGGGAGGCAGCAGCTAATTAAGAGGCGTGTTCGGGGGGTGGTAGCTGAAGACGGCCTGTTTAATCTCTGCATCTGCAGCACGGCTGCTGTGAGTGGTGTTGTCGGAGCTGGGCATGCAGCAGGGGGTCCCGGAGGCCCGCACACGAAAGCCGCAGGAAGCTGGCAGCCAGCTGGGGGGTGGGGTTACCTGGCTCTTTGAAGGAGGCAGGACAGGTATGTTTTTGTTAGGCCACAGAGGTCGCAAAGTTTTACTGTGGCTTGTGATGGGCTGGAGGTCTGCCAGCTCTGAAGCCCCCCCCCCCCCCCCAAGGCCTCGCTTTCTTTCCGGCTCCTCCCATCCCACAGTAAAGACCAGAGACCCACCAGACATTTGCGGGGAGGGCAGGGTGACAGGCCATTAATGATGGCGCTGGTGGATCCACATGTTAGGTCACGGGTGTCCCACCGGTGGCCCGTCACGGGGTCCTCGTCCTCAGCCCTGCTGTCAGACTAAAGGACACCTCTCAGGGGGCAGTGGTGGCTGAAAGACCACAGTCGCTCTCGTCCTCGGCCCGGATTCAGGAGGAGATGTCCTGGCCTGTTTTTTTGGAGTGCCCCTCATTGCCTTTTGGGAACAATATAGCTCACATTAATATTTTTTTTCTCTAGCTCTACACTCTTCACTGATGTGATTTTTCTTCCTAGTTTTTTTTTTTTTTGCTTTTTTTGGAGTGGAAATTGAATGCGGCACTCAGTCGCCGTCCGGCAGGACCTCTCGTATGCCCCTGGTTGTTTTTGTGGAGAGGAGCCTTTAAATTGCTAGTTTTAGTATGATGTGGGTGGGGCTGAAGTGGCAACGGCCTCCAGACGACGGAGAGCGGCCTGCAGCCCTGGAAACCGACGCCGTGTCCGAATCCCGGGCTGCGAAATCTCGGGGTCTGCAGGCTGGCGTCAGAGCGGGCGTTGCTGAAGAGCGGTGCACGTTTCTCGCACGTTTATTTCTGGGCTGTCGCTGGTTCGCGCAGAGCTGACGCTTAGCGGTACAGCGGGGATTTCTGCCACCGCTGACTTGTCAGCTCCACCATGCAGATAAATCGTGTGAATTTTTTATATTTCGGGACTTGGAGACCAGAGGCAGCCCCTCGCCCACCGACCCGTCGTTTGCCATACCAAGTCTGAGTCTTACTACCTTACTAACTCATTTGCTTTTGCCACTTTGGGCCAGATACTCATCCCTCCTGCTTGGCCCATCTTAAGAATTTTTGCCCTTCCCGGGGCCCGCAGCAGGAAGCAGCGGCCGGCAGTGCGGTCGGCGGGGTGGGGTGGCTATGGGCAGGGAAGGCAGGGCTGGCATCCCCGCGTACAATTTCAATTCGCTTGCGTTTTCCATCGAAAGCCAATACGGGCGTCCTCACCCGGAGACGGATGGCTGCGCTGAAGCTGAGGCTTAATCAATAGGTCTTTTCATTTCGCCATCGACCGACGGTAAAAGCCGCGCGCGCATAGGGGTGCACACGCACGCACACACACACACACACACACACACGCGCACAAACACACATACACACACACATAGACTCACATACGTATCTAAATGTGGGCCTTCTATGGGAAAAACCCTAATCCCAGTCACGACACCCATAACCCCGACCCAGCCCTAACCTTAACCATAAGTAACCAGCCCAAATACAAAACTTTTGGCATTTTTACACGTTTTTGATTGCATTCAGAAAATTTCAGGGAAATTTCAGGTTTTACCACACTTTAGGGACATTTTCGTCCTCATATGTGATCTATACAAGCACACGCAGACGCGCACGCGCGCGCACGCAGTCCGCAATAGAGATGGAACACGCCGGAACGCATCGATCCAGGCTGGCTCTTATTTAATTATTTAGTTCCCGGGTAGATGCTAATGGAGCTCCGCTATTAGTCTGCGGCCGCTTTTCCTTCCTTTGAACTCTCTGAATATATTTATAAATGAAATTAAAGGCTGGCCGGTGAGTAAGAGCCAAGCCGCGGGGCCGGAACGGGGCCCCCCCTCCCCGGGGAGCAGTTATTCCAGGGCCCCCCCCACAACAGTCTGCTGCCTTTGCCCCCTCTTTCGTTTGGGTCATTGAACCATTGCTGCTTGTTCTTTGAAATTGGAAATTGGTCCCTTCTGATGTCGTGACACCCCCCCCCCACCTTTTTTATTTTTACATTTGACAATGAGGAAGTTCGGATGCAGGAAAGAAAATGGCGGCCGATGCCCTTAGACGCGGCGTCCGGCGCGGCGTGTTCGCGTCTGGCGGGTTAGGGTTCGGGCTAACCCTAACCCTAACCCTGATCGGGACCTGGCAGGCGGCAATGGCGGGCCAAGTGAGGGGCGGAGACTCGCTTCTCCCCGTTGGGGTTATTTAGGGGTCCGGAGGCAGGCGTAGGGCCCCCCGTTTGCACCCCAAATAGATGGGGGGAGGGCCACTGACTCCGATGTCATCTGGGACTTATTTCTGGCCTGTCCTCGGATAACACTGGGAGGGCACCTCAGAGGCAAGCCTCCCTCCTCCGTGGTGCAGACGCGCAACACACCGCCTGAGCGTGCTGTGCGTGCCGGCGATGACGACGGATATGGGCGGAGCCTTCTATCTGACCGCCTCTCCATCTCCTCCAACCCCTCCCTCCCTCCCCCTCGGTTTCCCAGGCGACCGGCTGCGGCAGACGGAGAACCGGGCCACGCGCTGCAAGGTGGAGCAGCTGCAGCTGCTGATGCAGCAGAAGCGTCTGCGCAGGAAGGCGCGGCGGGACTCGCGCGCCCCCTACCCCTGGCTGCCCAACCGCAAGTCCGGCCGCAGCAACAGCAACAGCAGCGTCTCCAGCGACGGCTCCCTCGACCTGGACTTCGACGACTCCGTGTGGAAGCCCGACGTCAAAGCCGACATGAAGTCGGAGTTCGTGGTGGCGTGACGGGGCAGGGCGGGGGGGGGCCCGGTCAGAGGCCATCGGCGCGCATTAAGAGACGAACCTGCGTTTAATTTTTTTCGTTCTTTTTGACACCTGTGACGACAGACGCGCAGCAGTTACGGTTCGCGTTATTATAATTTTTGGTCCCTACTGGCCCTCAACCTTTTTTTTTTTCTTTTCTTATAAAGATATTTAAAAAAAGGATTGCCTGGACTTCAATACTTACTAAATTTAAGAGACAGATGTGTGCTGCCTTACAGAAGCGAAACACGGCGGTCTGCAGCGGTGGAGGATTTTTTCATTTTTCTTTTCTGCCATTCGCTTTCTTTTTTTTTTCCTTCTTCCAAGGAGAACAGTGACTGGAAAAACCACACGTGACTGATGCTGGATGGGGGCGGCGGCCTCGCCGTACTGTACCGGGGGCCCCGTAGCCACCACGGCGTCTCCTTATGGGCATTCTAGCTCCCGCATTCACCAACCTGAATTGGGGTCATCTTTAGGAAGGTATCTTCTTTTGTTAATTTCTCCAAAAAAAAAAAAAACAGATATGTAGCATTGTTCACGAAGCATTCAGGTGTATTACTAACAGACAGACGGACAAACAACAGACGTTTCATTCGCACTTTTTTTTGTTGTTTTTCTAGAGTCACACATGGGTCGTAGATACGAGGGGGAGGGGGGCCGTGGGGAGTGTCTTGGGTAGATGGAGGGGTGGAGGAAAAGAGAGGAACGGGACTTTGAGAGGGGGGACTCTGGACCTTGAAAGCCTTCGTTAGACCACAACCTCAAAGATTCAGGTTATAAATAGGAATGATGCGTAGGATGACTGATGATGAAGATGGCGTTACGGAGCTGATTTTGGAAGAGAAATGTGATCTTTTCGGGAGCTGTTAAGCAGATGTGGCTCGGCCCAAGCCGTGCTTTAATGAATAGTTAATGGATGATATATTTAATGTATTCAATCTCGCCCAGCTTTTGATCATGCGTTTTAAGAGAACAGGAGAAATAGCCCATCAAACCAACACGCTGGTGTATGGTGCAAGGTCCACGTCACCTTCCGGAGAACCCCTTACCGTCTACAAGCGTCGGACGTTGTGCTCTTGTATGTATCCGGTTTAACGGGGGAGGCGGCCAGATAAGACTGATTCGTCGTCTTAAAATTATTCCCGCTTTGAAATCCTCCAGCGTAATACCACGAGCGAGATGATTTTCTGTCTTCAAATAGTTTTGTTTTTCTTGCACAAATACATAATCGCCCACCCACCCCCAGGAGATCTAGTGACTGAGGTTAGGAGTGGGAATAAGAATGTACCCTGTATTCTTTGTAGTGACGTGAATAAAGCCGCACCCTACCCTGTTCTGCGATTATGCCTCCTCACCCCACCCCGCCTCGCACAGTGCCCATGGTCGCTCACTCAACGTCATTTGCAGGAAAAGAGCTGATGGTTCCCAGTCAGGTCCAGTGCGATTCCCTTCTCGTGCCACTTCTTTCTTATCAGATGGGACCTTTCAAAGACAAAACTGCTGCTACATGGGATTTTTTTTAATTTAAAACAAACAAAAAAAACTGACTTTGCATGTAAAGTGAATTATCCTGAACCCTTCACTGAACTGGGAGGGGGGATATTTGTATGACGGACTGGTGTTAAGAACTGCTAGTAAAATGCATGATTTTGAATCGTTTTAAGAGGAGAAAAACTGTGCCATTGAGTATATATATATATATACATTTTTGCAAATTGGGTTTCTTTCTCTAGTAGTGTCCTGCTACGTCTTTTCCAAAGGTTAAGAACAAAACGCTGAAAGCGGTGAAGTACGACAGGACTTGTTTTTTTTTTGTTTGTTTTTTTGACTCCAGTGTGCAGAGAACACCACCTCACCACCTCTACCCAACACCCCCTCCTGAGTGCCGATACCGGCCACGTCCCGATCCGCCGGCCGAGGTGATCGGCGACGTCCGTGTGTGGGGGGGGGGGGGGCACAAATTCGGGGGAACGGCGATCCCTTCCCCTCCGAGGACTCGAAACTCCGCCCAGAGGCGCGGAAAGCGTTGCGTTGGCGAAAAGCCTGCAGTGAGAGATTACGCTCAGAAGGCGAGCCCTCCTCCTTTGTTAAGTGACCTTACCGTTTGTGAACCGAGACCGAGGTTTAAGGGAAGAGGCGCAGAGATTCCGGTGTATATGGGAGCGAGAGAGCGAGAGAGCGAGAGAGAGAGAGAGAGAGTGTGTGCCATTCTGTCGCAACATCTCTGTCACTTCTTGAAGCTGCAGTCAGTGTGCTATGTAAAGGCTTCAGTGCCTTATTGCCATGAGTTAAATAATCACTTGTGCAAATCCATTGTAATGATAATCCATGCCTAGTGACTCTGAAGACTCTGGTGGCATGGAAGGACTTCAGTTTCACTAGAGAGATATTTAACATAAAAGGTGAGAGCAGACAGAAATTTTTTTCTTTCAATTTTTTCACAGATTTGGAATCTCATTGGTCCTCGTCTTCCGGTTTCTCCATATTGTTCTCATCGTTGTTGAAGACCATTTTTGTACTGGGGGTTTTGGGGGGGGGGGCGGATCCACTCTGTCACGTCACCGTCAAATTTAAAGAGCAGCACACATGCAAACACGGAAAAGAATCCGGTGGCGTTTGGCCTGCCGTGCCGCTGTCTGCCGCTGACCGCGGGCGTCCTCTGGGGACGCGACTTAACGCACTTCCCATCGCCCCGGGTGGCGTTTTAATGGACTTTCCCCCAACCTTAAGCTTTTTATAAATGTGTGGAATAATATCTATGTGTGCCTCACTTAAAAATGCAGAAGTCGGGAGGTCAAAGGTCAAGGCGATCGCTTGGAGTGTGGTTTGTCTGGGGGGACGGGGGGGCACAGACAGGGGTGGGGGACGTTTGCAAAGCAGCTCGTTGGCAAAGTTATTACATGTCCAAATCACCTCATTTAAGTTGCCTGTTCTTGTAGCCAACCATTTTAAATAAGAGTCAAAATACAATTTGCAATGTTTTAGCGATAGACCAGTGTAGCACATGTGACTGTATTAATTTATAAAACCAAAATGGTAACTGTGAATTATGTATTTCTTTGTGCATTTTTTTTTACGTGGGAGAAGGTGGCTAGGGCCTAGCCAAGGTTAATGCAATGTCATATTTAGTTCTTTTTGGTGGAATATAATGGAAATCATCAATTAAAAAAAAATATAAAAATATATTTTTTTTTCTTAAGCAATACATTTCAGTGTGACTTGTGATAGAACTTTTTTTCTTTATTTAGGTAATAAATTGAAAAGGAAAAAAAACCTGATATGAGGGTTTGGAATGTCTTTGTTGTGCCGCCTCCCCTTGTGCTCACGACTGCTGCACGAGGGATTTCGCACGGATCAGCTAGGAGACGCTTACAGATTTCCCTGGAGGAGGGACTGACCACTACAGACACACACCCACACCTGTGAAAATACGAAGGCGATCGTCTCCCTCCTTAATACATTTTATATCCTGTCTTTTGTGCTCATAGAGTGGTCCTCTCTTAATATTGACTCAATTCTTAGGGAACATTTAGCACTAGCTATTTACATGCATTATTTTAGCACGATTGTGGTGGAGAGCTAAGTACTCCTCTTGTATTGACAATCCTTTAAATTGCTGTTTTTCTGTTGCAATGATGAACTTTAGAATCAGTATAATGGGCTAATTCTGCTGTGCAGAAGTAGGAAAATCAGTCTCGTTTCACTCCGGTCGTTTCATAAACTATAGGTGTTGTGGTTGAATCCGCATTACGGTTCTGTCAGGCCGGGCAGCCGTGCAAAAGTGAAGGAGAGTGCACCATGGAGTTTCAGGGAGCACTGTTCCGTCTGGCAGCTTTTTCCTTTTTTTTTGTTTCTTTTTTTTTTCTTGAACAGGTGTGTGCAAACGAGGTTGGTGGCCCCCACCACTGCCGTAACTGCCAGCCGCCTCTGGCTTTTGTTGACATTTCCGCTTTGCATGCTGGGAGCTCGAAGAAACCCTCATTTACTAAAATAGCAGCAAGGTAGCCTCTCTTTTTATTATTTTTAAGCAAGCCAAAGTTCTGGTGCCATTTCTCTCAGAAAGCTCAGACTTGCAGCATGCAGTTCACCGGGTTAGCTGCCGGGCACCGTCGTTCGACCCGATCCGATCCAGTCCTCTAAGCGACCCGAAAGTCGCGCTGCTGTCTTTACATCCTCCGCGATTGCAAATAGTCTCTGTACACTAATAATACAACTCGAGCCGGGCGGGTTTCCCAGAACTGCTCGCTGTTTCTGAGCTGAACTTGCAGGTCTCAGCCTCCACACGGCTCGCTGGTAAATGACAGGCTCACGTCGGGCGCCGTGGCCTCTCTGCGTGTCACGAAACTGAGAGTGAGAGGGTGCGAGCGGGCCAGAAACCACAGCAGCGGCCACAAACTGAAAAATCCTTAAAAATCGTTTGCCATTGAATGCTGCAGGGTCGATTGATTTTCACATTGCACCGTCTGGCCCTGTGTGTGTGGTAGAGGCCCAAATTTTTTGCAAATGCGCAGCTTTGAGTGATTGTCTGCCTGCTTATATGAGCAAAGGTCATCTAGCTAAATTCACAAATATGGCGTTATTCTGCCGCTGACCACACGGCATTCTACACGCATAACTGCGGCACATGTTCCAGCGCCGGCCCGGCGGCTTCGTGTCACTGCTACGCTCCCAGTGGATCCTGTGTCCTGTCCATGTGTTTCTATGGTAACGGGCCATATTTTGGTGAGCGGTTCGGCCTGGCTGGAAGTGCGCTGCTTGTTTCCTGGGCCGGGAGGGAGTGGCCGTCCCCTGCGCCGATAACACGCGTATTTATACAGCTGGCCGGCAAATGTTTGCGCCTTTTTTGGGGACACTTGGCTCTTTTTTTTTCTCTTTTTTTTTTAACGTTGTGGGGCTGTCGGGGGTGTCCGCTGGTGAGGCAGCTGTCCCCCGCATCTGTTGGTGAAGGTGCATTTAGACTGACCACCACAAAAAAGCTAGATGTCGCAGGGAATCCCTTCACTGGACACAAGAAATGGCGAATGCACTGCGATACCATGTCCGTCCCACTGGCTCCATCACTGTACTGCCTGCCGTGGAGAAGAAATGGTAGATTAGGTGTGACTGACATCCATACCAAGGTGGGGGACCCCTCAGAGGGTGACTTACGCTCTGTGTAAGCCTGTGAGCAGACACCTTACCTTCCCCACCATGCGGTAAACAGCGGGGTGCACAACCACTATTACTGCTCACGCTCAGTCAGTAAGCCACAGCCTTTAAAGCCGTTTTATTAAGACTCATTATTTTCCCTTGTTTTGGTTTGCCCGCGACCATTAACATGCACTCCTGACTCTGATGTTCCCTGCATTCTCTCTAAATTTTAGCCGTTCGCCGTCATTTTTGTGTGTGTATGTCTACTTCTTGTTTTTCTTGTAAAAAAGTTGGTGCCTCCTCACGCTGGTTTTCAGTCTCACTGGCGTGACCTTTGCCGGCTGAGGTGCCGAGACGCCCCTGTCCTGCGCCCGCCCCGACGGGCCCCGGGCCTCGAATTACTCGCTCGCTCATTTGCTCACTCTGATCTCTCACCCACAAGGCCTCACTTTGTTGGCAGGACTCTCCAGAGATTAATAATCGGCCGCTGCCTGATGGATGATTGCTCATCTCGTTTACCGGCTGTGACACGGGGCACTAACCCTAACCCCCCCCACCGGGTGCTGCTTCAGCTAAACCACCGCGTTGCCTAATTAGGACTCATCGGCCCAATCGTACGATAACCCCCCTCTAAACCGGAAACTCTTCTCAACCTGACCGACATGATTTACTGAGCTCTGCTCGGAAAGGGACCCGTCTCGGAGAGGCGTGAGATTGCGGCCTGGTAGCGGCCCTACCAGACGGGCCGGTTTGACGGCGTCGCAATGAGACATGCGGATAAGCTCGCCGATATCCTGACATGGACCCATCCTGCGGGCTTGACGCGGTACTTAGGATGAAGGAGCCTCCTCCTCTTCCCTATGGAGAGCGGGACGGGCAGGAAGCCGTCATCCTGCCAGGAGGAGATGCAGTTTGATCTGCAGAGGAGCTGCCCCAGCACTGCTTTTTAAAAACAGGCAGCCGGGACGCCCGCCTTCTCTCGCCTCGGCGCCCCCCCTCGGTCCTGCCGCTGACCCCCTCCTCTGCTTCTTCCTCCTCCGCCTCTGCAGAGTATTTGCATTTTAGCAGATGCTAGAATGCACGAGTGTCACGTTCGGTTTCTCTCAGTGGAAAGAGTCTAAACTGGTCGCCCACGCACGTCTGAGCTCCCCGGCTTGAAGCCGCCGTGCCGAGGGCTCATGCAGCCGAGCGACTCTTTGCACAGCACTGCAGCCGGCGAGAGGGGAATCCGTTCAGGACGTGCCCCCACCCCCCCACCCCAAAAAGGTCCCCCCCGGCGGAGGTATATCCTCCCACTGCGACCCCCACCTGCAGCCTGCGAGTGTGTGCATGTCTCTGTGTGTGCTGTGGTTGAGGAAAGCCGTGTTCTTCCAGGTGATGGTCTGTGCTTTGACTACCTTTCTCAGTGTTATAACAATGCACATTTCACGTGGGAGGTCTTTTTTTGTTGCCAGCTAATGGCCTTTAGGCGGGCTTCTAGCTCAGACGCCGAGGGCCCATTTTTAATGGAAGAATCTGAGCAGTGCCAGAAATCCAGCGCAACTTCGCACAAATAGCGAAAAAAAAAAAGATAGTCCTTTTAAAGGGAAAACTCTACATGCATCGCTCATCAAGCCCCTTATATGGTAATGTAAACATCTCAGTGACTGTCCTGAAACGCACAAAGGCATACAGTCAAAGAAAGAAAAAACTGAATGAACACAGGAAGCCCGACAGTGGCAGGAAGCGGGAATCGTTCCCTTGGTAACCAACTGAAACCATCGGCTCCGAGCGAGGCTTGCCAGTCTCGCTTTCTTGACGTCATTTCAAGCAGAGGGAGGGCGGCTGTTGGAGAAATAAACAAAAGGGGAAATGGCTTTCACATTCTCAGAGATAAACAGAAAACACAGCTCAGTGTTTACGACAGCAAGGCCTTCTGTCTTTTGGCTGGTTTCAGCAGTGGGAAACTGGAATGTTCTCGTTTAATACAGGCTGAAGTACTGAGCAGAAATGGCTCTAATGAAGCTTCATGATGTGTGTATCATATCCTCGTGCCACCGAGTCCTTCACATATGTGTGGCAGGTGAAAAAATAGGTAGCACTTCATATGAATGCCCTGTCTATAAGAATCTATGAACACATTCATAATACATAATATATTCATAATGCCAACTAAATATGGGTAAAAGTATTTATAAAAGGCATAACAAATATAGCCATGTTTATTAAGCATTATGAATGATCTATGAAGCACTCGTCTACAATGCACTATACATACCATCACAATGCATTACAAAGCATACTTAATTTTGACACTGGCCATTTATAATGCATTATGATGGTATCTATAGTGCATTATAGATGAGAGCTTCAAGTAAAGTGTCGAAAATCACCCTGTCATCCTGTGTTATTATAGATATAAACTGCCACATGAGCTGAAATGTACAAACTAGAACAAGCCCAAGAGGAAGTTATAGGAACTTTATTTGCTGATACGGATTTGGCAGGCAACTCCCTTACAAAGGCGGAAAATCGAAAAGTGTAAGTATGGTGTCACAAGGGACAGTCTCAAAAGTGATGTCAGTCTGGGAAAACAGAGGGAGCGATGTTCTTCTGAAAGGCTAACAGTGGGTGGAGGCTGACGCTCACAGAGCATGAGGCACGAGAAGCGTTCCTCTTCGTGGGACAAGCTGAGTTGGGGGAGCTTTGCGACGGCGAGGGTGTTTCAGTCAGCGGGGCACATGTTCTTGAAGAACAGCCGTAGCTAAAAGTAAGGGGCCGTCCATCAAATGTTCCTGTTACTCGCAGTCCACGCGTGTTGTTTTTGTACCCGCTAAGTTATGAATATCCAAGAAAGCCTGATATGTCTTTACTGTAAGGCGTCACGCCTGAAGAACTCATCGCATGTCGTGCAGCATGGTTGGTCATTTAAAAGGCCACCGCGTTGAATTCTTCCATGAAATCTGTGTGAATCTGAACGCTATGAAAGCATGTTAATATGCATTAATATTCAGCCTCAGACCCTTGCTGACTCGGAGACACCACAAAATACCGTGAAACGATATTATATTCAGGCCTTTGTAGTGATTTAATGACCTAATCCCAACCCCCGACTGTCTTTCCAGTTAGGACTTGACTTGTTTCATGTTTACTCAGTTTCAGTGAGAATTTCTGTAAGGCCTGAAACATTAGGATGTAAAATATGCCGAACAAAGATTTTCCATCGCTTGAGATGCGGGATCACTTGATATTATCTATTTTAATTGCATATCATTTTTTAAAATGTGTGTCAAGCCACTTCTTTGTGCAGTTTGAAGCAGGGAACTGTTGAAATCCACCAGGAAGTATCACCTTACCTCATATTTTCAGAAGAAAGTGTGAGAGCCGGGTGTGGCTTGGACACCTCCAGCCTGAGACGTCTCCTCAACATCCCCGCACCAATCCCACCCTCCCGGCCCTGCCTCTAATTAAAACCTCACACTCGAGGGGCTTGCGCACCAACGCCTGGGTGATTATTGTTTAGCTGTTGTTAATTAGGGCCGGGTAACCTCCGTCAGGCTGACTCTCGGTTTAATCCAAAGGCCGACAGGAGTGGGACTAGTGCCTGGAGTATACCGTTGAGTCATTATTTGATCCTCACAGGCTAAATCCTTCTTTAGTTTGTTACTTTGAGAGTCAGAGTTGTGGTTAATGGAAGGGGGGGTGGGGAGGTGGCTAAGAAGTGTGAGTTTAAGGGATGGGGGTGTAAGCTTGAGCCACATACAGTGAGCCCACTCTCAGAGCGCTATCTAATTCTGTGGTGAGGGGAACTCCGTTTCAGCTTGGGTTACACTGCCTCTTTCCCCCCACGCCCCCCCCGCCATACCACCTGCAGCTATGTCTGCTGATCTGTCTCTATGATCATCTGTCCTGGCTCCTTCCTCGCCCCCCCACACCCCTACACCCCGTCCCTGCCTATCTCCCTTTACGCACGCAGATGAAAGATGGGGCCAGGTGCTGCCAGAGCAAGGCCCCCGTTCTCATCAGAACTCACACCCTTTCATTGGTGGGGAAGAAAGGCCCCGCCCCCTCCATATGAGCAGATGGATGACATCCATGGAAACCATGGAGTCTTCACCATTGTGCCCAGTGTATTAAAGGCGCCTCGCGGAAGTGCTGGCTGGCAACTCCGGCGTACTTAAAGGGCCTTGCTGCATCACTCACCTCATCTGTTACCCCAAGTCCTTCACATTAGGCTCCCAGTTCAGTTTAGGCCTTCCCACAAGAACACAAGCCATCTGAGGTGGTCCTCTGCTTTCCCACATTTGGATTGATCCAGAATGTGTTTAATTAGAAGGAGGCAGGGACCCTGGCTGTCTAACCTGGGCTTCTGGAAATCTTTCCACAGTTTCCATGATTGCTGGCTTTTAAAAAAAACGTAGCCTACTGATGTCTCTCCTAACTTCTATCTGCTTCGCTCTGCCACAAATTCCTCAAACCTTAAGAAACTCAACTAACGCTCCAGCTACACTTCACCCCCACCCCACCCCGACAATGAAACAATGAGATGAATTTATCTCAGCGTGATATCTTTCAGAGCCCTTCTTCTGTGAAGGGATCAGTGCGGTTGCTTGGTGTGCTGCCTGAAGAACAATATGGTCACCGTTGGATACGGGCCCTAATCAATGGCGACTGTATGACGGAGCAGGTGGGGCCCTGGGGGGTGGTCCCCCGGACAGGGAGGCTCTCTGTGACTGATGAGGTGCCAGGCACGTCGCTTCGGGACCCTGGGGGACAGGCGTCTATTGGTGGGATCTTTGTAATATTGATCTTAGCTGTCAATTAGGTGGACCCCCCCCTAAATACACCCATATCACTTCTGACATACACACTTATGCACACATATCAGTATACCTGCAACACGCATGATGCCCTGCTACCGGAGCCGGCCGGGGGCATAAGCGAACTAAGCGGCTGCTTGGGGCCCCACGCCACTAGGAAGCCCCCAAGAGCGCTTGATTTAGGTGGTTGGGAGGCCCCCAAATCAGGGCCCCATAAAGGCTCGGGCTGGCACTGCCTGCCACCCTGCTATTTTCGCCCTGTGAGATAGTCATCCGATGTCAGCCAGATCCAGAGATGCAAATTTTAACAAGAGCGTAGCCGAAACTATTAAGATTCAATCGATGTTTACAGCTTAAAACTGAAAAATGTGCAGCTGAACAGCTGAAAGACCTTTTTTTAAAAAAAATCATGTGTGGAGTTGCAGCATTTTCAGTATAATTAAAGCAGAACCGGTTAAATTAAAGCAGTTTTCCTCCTTTCGGGTGAATAATCCAATGCACTTTATCCTTCAGAACATATTTTCTGGAACCATTTCTCTACAAGCGGGTGGACAGTGTTCAGAAATGAACTTTCTTTGTTCTGCATCTAGTTTGAGGAGCATCACTGAGCATGTAAAAAATCTAACTGAAATCTGCAGATGTGATGAGCGCATGGAGAAACATACTAGGGTTTGTCGCAGAGTAGCAGGGTAGATGGCAACCTCTGGCAGGATGTAACAAATTCCCACATTCAGAATTCCAGATGAGCAAGATCCCGGCAGCTATACCCCATATTCATCACCGGGATTTACAGTGCAGCCATTCACATTTTCCGGCCAAGTGCAGACGGCCTCTGGTCAATCCAGGTCGAATTCAATTTGTAAGATATTACGTATTGATCTACACGCATTGGCCTTTCTCACAGGATAGGTGAACCTTGACCTGCCTGCATTACTCTCTTGAACATCAAACCTCAGTGAGGTCAACTCAAAAGCTTCCTGTTGCATCATTGTGAAGGTCTTTTTGATTGCATGGTAGGGGGTTTTTGGCTCCCTACAACTCTTTATTAAGTTTCTAAAATTCTATGATTTTTTTTATCTCTTTCTTAAAATAAATCTTATTTAATCTCAAAAGTTAAATTCGAAATCGAAATAGATGTGATATCAACTTCATGTCGTCTTCAATTAGTTTGTAATCAAAAGCGAGTGAATAAAAAAACAGCAGTTAAGGTGCAGTGTTGTCACTCTCCCGCCTTACCCATCGCTGGAAAAGCTACAAACATCGGCTCATGAAAACAAAAGGTAATAATCTTGCACTAGAGGTAAACTCGCTACTTATTGTGAAGAATTTTTATCAAAACACTGACAGTTAAACTAGAAACAAAGACTGGATCCTCGGTAATATACAAATGAATGTACAAATGCCACTTGTTACTATTTATATTTATAACATACTAAACATGCATAACCCTAAAAGCGGCATTATTGAGTACACGTGACGTTTGGCCAAGAATAGAAAATAATCACAGTTGCGTTCTTCCTTCCTGTATGAGAGGCAAAGGAGAAAATATGAGGAGAAAACTAAAGGTGGATGTGGTGCTTCATGCATTTATTAAATAGCCTCTACCTGAGCAATGCCAAGAGTACACGAGTTTTATCTCCCCTCTTCCCACTGTAAAGTTGAACCTCAAACAGCTATGTGAAGTCTGGTTTTGGCAGTTTAAGATGTAAGCTGTATTCCATGTGGTAACTTAACAGGAAGTGATGCAATGTTTGCATGTCAGCACAGGGAATGGGGATGGCAGCCCTGTTTGTGGTGGCCTTGCGTCTGTTTCCTCTCCATTTCCTCTTTGGATTAGTGATAAAAAGGAATTGCCTCCTTTCAACAGACAATACCCAACAGACATCCCTGCCACGTCCAGCTCTATCTACATCCTACAGTGTTTCCTCATCTGCGCTGAAGATTTCAGCAGCAGCAGTGTAAAAGGGGACAGTTTAACTTAAGGGCCGTATGATGCTTTTCCACTGCCAACAAGAGCCGAGCCGGTCCTGGGCCGGCTTTCCACCGTGCTGACACGGACCTGCTTACCGGCAGGGCTGGGAAGGGTGACCACACCCAGCTGGTTGCATCACCATCGTCTGATTGGTGAAAATGCAGAGATACTGGTGTCAACATGCCTGGATTATCTGAAGGATATAAGCCGAATTCTGTATGTTATTCATTATTAGTAAAATCAAACATCACAATGTATTGATGCATTCCCAATAACTTGGATCTTGAAAATTTCCAACCTCCTATTTAAAAAAGTACCTTATGATAGCTGACTAGTATCTCTTCACCGTTTGGGTCGGGTATAGCCTGGTTACTAAATTAGTAAATGAGTCTCCTTGGATTTAACTGCAAAAAGGAAAAGTTAAATCAGCAGTTGCTCAACTATAGTTTTCTGTTGGTGCTGTTTTTGAAAATATTATTGTTATGTGTGAGTAGATATCAATAGTTAAAGATAGACACGTACTTTTGGGTGCTGTGGTAACCAGAGCGGTACACCTGTGTTGTGTTAAAGCTGACTCGGCTTATATTAGAGAGCACAAAGCAAGTTTAGGACTGGGCGAAAACGCACGTAATAGAGGATGGGGGGATTTTGATTCATTGTGTGTGTTTTTAAACAGTTTTAACAGAAATGTCTGATTCAGCTGAACCTGAGGAAAGTCTCTGCGCTATCTGCAGGGGTTTCGGCCACCACATTCTGAGGCGAGGGGAGTGGTTCTTTGAAGAGGTGATAATGCAAAATTGGATTGTTCTTCACCGAAACATTAAGCAGCTTTTTCACTTGGAAAGGTAGATAAAGGAGGGAAAGGCGGCATTTAAAATAATTCCCGGCCCACAAAGAGAAACAGTCTGCATTGTAGTTATTATTAATGAACAAATTAAAACTGTAATAACACACCGCACAGCTAAAAGGCAGAGCTAGACGGGAACTTATATGCTCTTTGTCTTTGTCTGACCCGGGAGTGTGATGAAAGAATCACAACAACGTCTTGGGATTTTCCTTTCTGTGACCCTGAATGAAACTCCCCCACCAACATCGCTGCCCTCTATTGAGAGCCGGCTATCGACGGGTCGAAACTCGACTCCCCAATCCATTCCTGCTCTTGAGAAAGAGGATGCTGCTCTCCTACGCGATGCGCCCAACGCCTCCCACTACGGTCAGACATTACCTATCGATCACCTGTGATTGATTCGGGTCGGTGTCCATCTGCCTGCAGCCTCTGTCTGCAGCCCTGAGTTAAGTGACAGGGAAGCCTGTCGGGGGCAAGCCGGGGGGGGGGGTTGGCCAGCTGGCTCTGATAGCTAATCTTCTCCCGCTTACTGGTAAAACATGAACTCGGCAACCTGATAGCCCGATTAATAATTGTTGCAAAGAGTCTTATGATAGCACCATTATTGCCAGGACCTGCAGAAGTCATGCTAGGGTACTCTGAACGCAGGGTGTCTGGTGGTACCGTTGGGCGTGCATGTGGAAAGCATGCCTGGTTTGTCATCACCGAGGGCCTTCACGTCTTGAGCCATCTGGGTGTACGATGGAACAGGAGTTGGGCGCAGACAGAATAATTGCTCAACTCCATCCGATGAACTCACAAAGTTCCAAAGACCACGCCCTTCACTTCTCCGTCTGCGAACACCTGCATATGTGGGGGGAAGGGAATGAAGGTTATGTGAGAGGCTTTATTGTTGCACCTCTGGGAAGCTGTCATGCCTGATCTATTGCAAGGCAGATGCAGTAGGGGCCTGACTTAGGTGTGCTGGCAGGCGGGGAGGCAAGCATCCGAGAAATGCGATATTTATCGATAGGAAACACAGAGCCAGTGTGTTTAGAGCACAGCCGGGGGGCCCCAGGCAGAGGCAGGGCCTCCAAACAGGTGTGAGGGGAGGAGCACGGCCCGCACCGAACACAGCAATAGGAATGAATGCAACTTGATGACAGTCAACGTCAGTAGGCGCTACCCTTAGAGGGAGTGAGCATGTGGGCAAGCTAACAACTGCTCCTCTGATTAGCTCCTCTAAGGGCCAAGCCCCATGCAGGATTCGAATGCATTTAACCCCTTCCTTACGCCAGTGCTTGTACTTTCTGTGACATTAGACAGTTTGGACTAGGGGATAATCGATGAAACTGACCGTTTCGGCAACCCCCTACTCCTCTACCTTGTGGCCACACTTTCTTGAATCTCCCACGCCTGAACTGCGGTCCGTCGGGTCGCGCCTCTCGTAGATGCAAAGCCGTCGGAGCGAGGCCTCGTCTGCAGATGCGGTCGTTTGTCTCTCCGTGTCAGATCGACAGTTGTGATGAGTCAGACCCCATCGCGGCCTCCCGGTAGGAGCCGTAAAGAGAGCAACGCTTTTCGGCCGCAGCTGTTAGCTCGTGGTCATCGATGACTTCTGGTAACACGGACGACTTTAGAAAGCTGTGGGCGTCATGGATGATTTCACAAGAAAAGGAAGTGGCCACTCTGTGGTCCAAGTTTAGCTTTATGTGTCAGAAAATGGTCACGAGAGGCTGTTGTATCAAGTGTCCCAGCTACTGCTCGACAATCATGTGGCTCGTAACAGAACGGCCTATGGCAAAGGCCACAGTGGTACGGCGAGATCAACAGTATGCAAATATTTGTCATTAAACAACAAGCATCATAAGTCTGAGTAGATTAAATAAGCTATATATAATTAAGTATACGTACCAAGAATATAAAATTTTGCATTGGGTGACACCAAGCAAAAGGTTAAAGGCTCCTATACTGAAAGCAGCTGGTGCCTTCAATCTGGTCATCTTCAACTGAGTCATTTACTGCCCACCCGGTTACCTTGACGATAGGGGAAATTATCTAGCAGGTACATGGAAAAGCGCTTAGAATCTAACACATCACTCCTGTAAGGAAAAGATAAGGAACAATTCTATTTTGAGATCCATGAAGCTATCAACATTCAAATTACAAATGTGATCTGTGAACACACCAACCACATCAATGTGCAATAGAAGTATTCCTTTGATACCAGAAAGAACACCTAGGTTTTTATAGACCCGGCTGGCAGTTCATTGATTCTGCCGCTCATAGGCATCCAGCTCTGCTCAGGACGAATATATCCCTGTTCCGGGGGGTTTCACAGAAACAAACACTGATTTGTCACTGGTCTCACCAGACAATCCAACACTCCACAATTCCCAAAATTTTCTGATTACATTTATTAGAGCTGTCTTAAAAATCATGAGCAATATTCTCCACCCTGGAAAGAAAAGGATGCAGTGACAGATATCTGTATTTTCTATTTCAGCGTTTCCCAACCCAGTCCTTGGGGAATACCGGACAGTCCATGTTTTTGCTTCCGCTCAGCTCCCAGTGCACCTGTACCAGGTATTCTGTGTTCCTGATTGGCTGGGAGCTGGGAGGGAGCAAAAATGTGGATTGTCCAGTGTTGAAAAGATCATAAGGCTTGGAACAGTCACAGGTGAAAGAGGAAGAGGGTCACTTCGACTCACTCATCACGGCAACTGGAAAGCCTAAAAACAGAACATTCTGGAGGAATTCCATCGTCATAGTTACCAGGAGTTACCCGGAGTTTTTCAACAAATGGAGGCAGGAGTCACCATGGGAATCCAGTCAAACTCCGCTGTAATCAGCATCAGACAAAAGCCAAAAAAAAAAAAACATAAAATCTTCTGCCTAAAAGTGCAAAAACACAACCACTTAGCCAGCCAAAATTCACAGTCTTCAGACGTTCGCTTCGGGCTGCTTATTGTAACAGAGCAAGGGCAAAAAGAGAATCATTAAAACATTACAAAGACAATAAATATTTGCAGGATCTGCATGGAGGTTGTGGGTGACTTGCAGCTGTATATATATTTGTCCTTGCACACATTGTTAGCATCGGGCTTTTATTTCTTAAAGAACAAGGGCACGGTTGGGTTTTTTTTTTTCTGACACTGATGAATGGCTTTTAGAAGAAATGGAGAGGCCCAATTAAGATTCCATCAGGATAAAGGTAATGGTAAATTATTTACATTTACAGGCGGTTCAGCCCATCTAAACATTCAACCACAAATGGGAAAAAAAAAGTGTCTTCCTGTCGCGGGAGCCGGCTTCTGTAAACCGAGAGGGCTTTTAATTAATGAGGCAGGCTTGTGAGAGGTGGCAGAGAGAGAGTGGTGCATGCCGGCCCCGTCCGGGGGCAGCCGATTGGAGGAGAGGCACCGTGTAATGGTACACAGTAGTCTGCTAGGACGTAGAACACGCACACACACACCCGTGTGGATAATAAGGTACAAATTGTGTGACTCATGGAGATGGCTCCACTGTTCATCCAGCCTGTTTATGAAGGATAACACTTTCACTGTGACATACATTATGCCTGGACTATATATATCAGTGGGCTCGCTGAAGACATGCAAATCAATAGCTTGAACTACATCTATGTGCTCATTATATTTTATATGCACTTTGCAAAGACTCTTTCATCCATCCATCCATCCATCCATATAACCAAATACCCATCATCCATCCATCCATCCATCCCTACATCAAACTATCCATCCATTCACCCATCATCCATCCATCTATACAACCAAATATCATCCATTGTCTTTACAACAAAATACCCATCCATCCATCTATCCATCCATTCATCCATTGGTACAACCAACTACCTATCCATCCATCCATCCAGCCAGCCAGCCAGCCAGCTAGCCATCCTTATTACCAACTATCCATCTATTGGGGACCTTCCTGAGGCTGGCTGCAGCTCGCTCCCCCAGCGAGGGCGTGAGCGCCAGGTCCGTTCCCGTTCCCAGGGCCCGATGGTCTCTATGTGAGACTCAGACGTGTGAGCGTGTGGGCAGGACCCGTACAGATGTGTGCGACTCCCGCGCACCTCATGCATAATCATACCGTGATGCTGGAAGCGCAGATCTCGGTGACTCTGCCTCCGCCCGGTACGCGGCGCATTGACCCTCCTCATTACCATTTATCGAGGAGGTGTAGTTTGGTTGGGGGTGGTGGGAAAAATTATCATATTAATTAGCCCCCGCCGATAAACGCCGAGCTGAAATGTCACAATTCTTGGCGGTCAGCGGAGACACAATTAGAGGACGAGATGATTGTTTCTCGAAGCCCCCGCACCCCCCCCACAGGCGGTGCCTGCCCCTTTCCTGTGCCCCCTGCCTACGGCTGACCCCCCCCCCCCCACCCTATCTCCATGCTTTCTTTGTCTGCCCTTACCCTCGTCTCTGCTGGGACCTCTTTCCCACAGCGAGCGTCGTGAGGCTGACGCTAATGCGTGTGCGTGTAGCGAGCGCTGTGTCATTTTCCAGGCCTGTGTCATTCTGCCGACGCTCCGAAATTGAAAACGAAGGAATTTGGGCCGCGGAAGCGGGATTTTAACACACATCAGTCGATGGAGTTTATATAGACTGACGGAAAGAGCCAGACTGGATGTAGCTACAAAATATCAGGCCTGACTAGTTGCATTGTGACCTTAGTGATGGTTATTCAGATGAGACATACTGTTTTATCTCAGTTAATTATGATTTTTAATAGGACAATGGAATAATTATGTTATGGAAGCTAATTGATTTCCACTACTGGCTCTCATTTACCAGTGAAAATACTTATTTTCTTGCATGTTCTTTTCCCTTTTGGGATTTTTGGTGGATGATATCCTGTGAAAAAAATTGTATTTGGCCACATTGAGGTGTGTTCTTAAAAATGGATCCATTCATCCATAATCCATGAATCCAGTACATATCCAGGACAGTGTTATAGTTAAACAGGTAATAGTAAATGTAATCCTAATTATAATCGTTTACTTGACGAGGGCTCCTATCCTGTGAAGGTAACTGTGTGTGTTTTCTGTAGCATTTTAGCCGCCTTGTGAAGTGTCTCCTCCATGGAGAGAAAAGCCCGAGCTGCAATGAGACAGTGAAGGAGCCTCGGTCGGCTCTGAAGTGCAGCACCCACGCAGGGCGAGCCCAGGGAAATGCCCTCCCCGCCCGCCTCACTACCGAAACACCGTGCCTGTGTTTTTGCACCTGAATGTGTCAGAGACACAGAGCAGAAATGGCAGTTACTGAGCTGCGGCTTGGTGCAGATGCCTCCACCGCACCCCCCCCCCCAACCGCCGGGTATCGCCCGTGCCGGCGCCGTGGCTGGCAGACGTGCCCGCGTGTGCCACGTGCGAGGATCCCTGGCACCGTGCCGCCCTTCCTCACCCGTCTGTGAAAGTCTGCCGCTGAAGTTTCCTCCTCCTCCTCCTGGGTGGCACGCTTCACACTCCTCATGGGGCTCGGCGTCGGGCCCAGCCCAGGGGGTGAGAAGGGCGGGGGGAGCAAAGTGGGGAGGGAGGGGAGGAGAGAGGGAGAGTGAGTGGAAGAAAAAAGGAGATTGGGAGACAGCGGGAGGGAAAGAAAAGAAGAGAGAGAGAAAGAGATGGGGGTCGAGATAAAAGGACGGAGAAGTAGGGAGAGACAGCGGGTGTGAGAGGGAGGGAGAGTGAGGGTGGAAGGAGGAGAAGAAGAGGGAGGAAAAAGGAGATAGAGAGAGTGGAAGAGGGAGCAGGAGAGGGAGAGAGAGAGCGAGACAGAGAGAGAGATACGTCAGGCTGAAGTACCTCCATAAGCTGCTGGTGTGTGAAGGACAGTCTGTCTCCAGTGCACATCTAGAATGTTTTGATAACTTTCTGTCTGAGATTAGGAAAGAGCTTGTGTTCCCTTTGTGGGAAGCAGCCAGAGAGTCAAAGAGAGCCTCAGGCCAGCAGGGGATTATTCACAGAGTATGAAAGTTACAAATCGCTTCATCTAACAGTCCTATTTTCAATCAGCGTTTCATGACCTCATAATAAGTCCTCATAAGTTCTCATTTCCAGTGCTGGGTCCGGCTGTAAGCATGATGTAGCATGATGGAGGCGGAGGGAAGCACAGACAGGCATTAAGGTCACACGGCTCGCGTTGAGCTGCAGAGCTGCACGGGGCTTGCAGATACGAGGCTGGGGATGCCGTCAGCCCAGTGAAGCGCGCGTGCGCACGTGTGCTGTGTGTGTTTGTGTGTGTGCGTGCGTGATAAATGGGAACAAGCTGAGGCAGAATCCCCCATGAAAGCAGGCCAGAGAGGGCCTGTGCTCCTCACCGCAGCCAACAGAAATATGCAGTCACCTGACATCCTCAGGAGGGGAAGCAGCTATTGGATGCTGCAGACGGGAAGCTCCTTGCAGGCGCGACAGACGACATGGTTTCTCGTGAGCTGAAGCTCAGTTTTTCAGAAGTACCTGCAAGCCACCTGCAAACAGAAACTGCAGGAACCTCAGTCACATTATTTTATATGATCCGTGTGCAGCTTTAGACAAATGCCCAAAACCATTTAAACTTCTGAGCATTAATGTGAAATATTCTCCTATGAGAGCTAGCTATACTTACAGGACTGGGTCACTCATTTCAGTTGTATAAAATGATGCTCTAATCTATAAACAGATCCCTATTAACAAACTTCTTCTGATTACAAATGACCCGATTTTTTTTTTTTGTCATGTGTGACTTTCGCTTTGCTGCTTGTGGTTAAATTTATACCCAAAATGGAACAATCCAAAGGAATGGTACTGGACTATTATGGGGATTTAAAACTAACTATCAGTATGATCACACTATCTATAAAGTATATAAGACGAGTATATAACATGTGATAGCTCTGCGGTGGGCTGGCAGCCCCTCCCAAACTCTTTTTGTATAACTAGCAGGGCAATAGGTTTACTTACACCAGCATCACTGCAAGCACGTGAGTAATGGCTGCACTATGACATTCCGATAGCTGCAACTTCACTAGGCTATTGGAACTTCTCAGTCCCATTAAGGCATAATCTTATGGGACCACCGTCATACATGTGGTCCACCATTGGCGGAAACATGCGGTGTATGACCGCATATAATATGTAATGGTCTTGTGTTGGACTGGTATCTCCTCTGACATGTTTCCCAGCCTCGTGCCCATGGCCGGAAGACGGAATGCCGTCTCTCAAAAAGACTAAATGATGTGACAGAGACTGAGACGTGAGAGAGCAGGGATGGATAAACAGCACAGAGTTATTCCCGAGTATTATGTCGGCTACATATAAAACTAAAATTAGAAGCACTGAATCCAAAATGAAAATTAACAAATAAATAAATAAATAAAATAATAATAACGTGAGAGAATATTTCTATCCTTTCATTATATTAGGCAGTTACAAAGAATCCTAGAATCCTGGAGTCACCCGCCTTTGATCCCGCTATTTATAAATATGCTAATGAATGGATTTCCTTCCTCTCTTGGCTTATGCATATGCTCCCAGTAACCTGTGTGTCAGGGCCTGTTTTCACGCAGAGCTAATTCCGACTCTGGCACTTTAAACTCCTTGCGTGACAATCCACTTTATTCAGCCCCCAGAGGTTAATGAACGTAGCTCTTAGAATGTGATCAAATGGATCCCACGACCGTATGTTTTACAACCACCACTTGTCCTCCCTGCTCGGTCTCTGCTGTATATCGATACTATTTGAATGAAATATCATTTCACACTCGCCGCTAAATAGAGCATAGAGAGACTGTGTCTCACGGAGATGCCGCGGTCTGTCGACGTGGCCTTGTAGAGGGGAAGCAAATTAATTTAAAGCACGTGAAGATCATAAATTGCCCCCATTGTAATGATGACCCTAATCCGTCATGTTCCGGAGAGCCCTTTATGGTTTTTTAATGAGAGATGCTAGCGCTGTGGTCTTTCCTTTCTCCCTGGGATCTGCGGGAAGCTAGTAGGGCTACACCATGCCGCCTGCTCCATCTCCAAGGTCGCGGTACAAACTGACACAGCAACCTCCTCTCTTGGCGGCTCAGTGAAATGTGGCTGAGGTTCCAAGCAGCTGATGCACCAGGAAATGAGTCCCCCAGACGAGATCTTTCGGCTCGATAGACCCGGTTAATTACCGGGCATTTCTCAATACCAAGAATGCAAAGACCGTACTTGTGGTCTTGGCAAGACCGGTCTTGCTAACGTGCCTCCCAAGAACAAACTTGGGACGCAATGAATCATGGGATTGGTCTCATTTGACGAAGATACAACCAATGTATCCTTGATATTTGGGGGGGGGGGGGGGGGGGGGGTTTCCCGCCTCCTCCCCCTTGCCTTTTGGTTGTGTGGGGGGACTGGACCCTGCCGCGGCGAAGCGACAAAAAAAAAAAAGAAAAAACAACCCATTACCA
>JAODKM010002860.1:1053-16214 GCA_026780845.1 Petrocephalus sullivani
GACTGGCTAGGGGGCGCTGTGGAGGCAATGCCAGTCCCGAGCAAGACTGGCTAGGGGGCGCTGTGGAGGCAATGCCAGTCCCGAGCAAGACTGGCTAGGGGGCGCTGTGGAGGCAATGCCAATCCCGAGCAAGACTGGCTAGGGGGCGCTGTGGAGGCAATGCCAGTCCTCTACCGGGCATGGAGACAGTGGGCAGCTTTGAGGTTCCATTATATCGAACTGCATCTTCTGGGCACATGGAGGCTGTTACGGAGAATGGGGGGTGGGATTCGAATCATCTGTCCAGGCCAGGTGAGGATACTGGAATAGACTAGATTCACTTTATTAGATTTGATTTGATTTGGCTTTATTGTCGTTGTACAAGTACAAGTACAACGACATGCAGTTTAGCATCTAACCAGAAAGTGCAAATAGTGGAGCAAGGTGCAATAGACAGTAAGGGCAAACACAAGTGTACTAGATATTAAAATGCACTAGACAGTGAGGTACAGCAGGGCAGCATACAAATGAGAATATAAATGGAATTTACAGACAGTTTTTAACCAGTAATATATACAAGGGAGTGTATATAGATATGAATACTGTTTGTGTACATGTGTGAGAGTCATGTAATATGATTATATACATACTTGTAAATATTTTATTTACAGAATAGACATAAACAGGTAAAATAAACATAAAGTGCGGCCAAAGGTTATTGATATTTGGAAAGATTAGTTATTGTGTTGTAGTGGTTGAGAGTTCAGAGTGGTGATTGAAATTGTTCCTGAGTCTTCTGGTGTGGGATCTAAGGCTCCTGTAGCACCCCCTGATGGATGGAGGGTGAACAACCCATGGTCAGGGTGCGAGGCATCTTTAATGATGTCTGCCCAGGTCAGCAGAGGAATGCTAGTGATGTGCTGGGTAGGTTTCACCCCCTGCTGCAAGGCCATCCTATCAGCTACAGGGCCATTGCCATACCACACAGTAATGCAGTCAGTCAGTATGCCTGCACCTTTATGAAGGTTATTGCCTATCCCACTCACTTCTCCATGAGACTCACATACAGGTACAGCCGGCTCAGGGACAGTCAGTGTAGTCAGTGTATAACATGGTAAGGGCCCATGGACATGTGACTTTTCTGCCAAGGGTTGGGGCTCAAACCAATGACCTTCTGGCAACCGGGCCAGAGGCTAAACCCACTAGGCCATACAACACCCCCACTTTTGTTCTGTTTCATCATGATCATGGTCATGTCTTTGTGACTATCCGTGTCTTTGGGACGTGGCTCAGTGGATAGCCCTGTTACCTTACATGCTGTGGGTTCAAATCCCTCTTGGAGCTCTTGGCCATCCTGCATGGGAGGGGCGTGACCCTCACCAGGATAAGATGAACCTTTTGTAGTGCTAGCATTTGATACAATGGGCTATTCTCTGATTGAGACAGAGACTCTCAGATATAAAACATTAAAATAAATTATTACAGTCACATATGTTCTTTCATTATTAAAGTTTGCAGACAGATAGAAAACAGTTTTGTTACTGCTCTGGTCTCCAACGGCAGGCTCTCTCTGCCTTTTATGAACTTTTTTTTTAAGTCTTTAACAGAAACCCTAATGGCCTGCAATTAAAACTATTACTGAGTGCAAGTAGCAGCAATTACACTGCTTGAATCGAGTGACTGTAATTTAATATGTGCATCGGTATAGGGAGGCTCTGAAGGGTCGGTGCCCCATCCTAGGTTGTTCTTCACCTCACGCCGTAGCCTCCGGGATAGGCTCCGGACTCCCTGTGACCCCAAACAGGACCAGCGGTTTCAGAAAACGGATGGACGGAGAACTGTCATTATTTTGTTCATCATATTACCAAAATGGTATTGTGATGTCAAAACAGTAACCGTAGAAATTTAATTAGATGAAATTTCACACTCTGTTATGGAATCAAAGACAAAGATCAGCAAATGCATTTTTAGATTATCAATTGAATCTCTTTGAGGTTGGCCTGGTGGGCTAGAGGTTACCACTCTTGTCTGACAACTCTGAGACCAGTGTTGGATTCTCCACCGTGTGGAGTCTGCAGGCTCTCCCTGTGTCATTGTGAGGTTTTCTCCAGGTACTCTGGTTTCCCCCATAATCCAAAAATGTGCAGAGGTTAGTACCCTGTCCTGGGTTATTCCCTGCTATATGTCCCTAACATTCCCCAGGCAGGTAGTGGTGTAATGGTGCCAAGCACTGCTCCCCGGGTGCTCCTGTAGCTGCCCCCTGCTGTTTCACAAGGTTAAATGTGGAGGATACATTTCATTGTGGTGTGTCTACAATACCAATCAATCACCTCCATCATAATTTCTGGTATAGAGTTGCAACCCTGCATAGGATAGAGGATATATGGATTAAAACTGTTTGACTTCTGAATATTTTTGTCCTGCATTTGGAGAAGGATAACTTTTCCACGTTTTGTCTATGTCTTCCCTTTTCCAAAGTGCTTTGGCTGATGGTGAACAGTGGTCTGCAGGATCCTATCCCCCGCTTTTGGGAAAAATGTCCAAGATGTCTCTCTCTGACTTTATGAATGTGTCTTTCCCCAGAAACTGGTACAGCCCTTTATAGCCATCCATCCATCCATGCATCCATCCATTGTCCACCGCTTATCCGGGCCCGGGCTCCAACTGCTCTGGGGGGACACAAAGGTGCTCCCAGGCCAGCTGAGAGATACAATCACTCTAGCATGTCCTGGGTTTGCCCAGGCCTCCTCCTGGTTGGACATGCCCAAAACACCTCCCCAGGGAGCTGTCCAGGAGGCATCAACTGTCTCCTTTCTCGAAGGACGAGCTCCTCATCCTCTCTCTAAGGCTGAGTCCAAACACCCCGTGTATCTCTCTACCTTCTGCACCCATTCTCAGGTTCTTTTCCACCAGGAAGATCATGTTCCATGTCCCTGAAGCCAGGCTCAGTCACCAATATCCCTTTATATTATCTTATTAATGACACCATTAAGCTTAAAAATAAGTAGGGGCAAGCCTCAGTTTCCTCAGATTGGCTATGACTCACCCTTCATCTCATGCTAGGTCAGCGACGATCCATGTGGCGAAGACATCAGCAAGACTCAGCAGGCCCCAAAAGTAAGTAGCCCTGCAGTGCATGCTGGGTCATTTATTCACCTGAAGGCGGGAGATCTGATGTCAGAACGTCAGCTTACTTATTCAGTTAAAATTACCTTTATTTATAGACTCCCTGAAAAGACATAAAACCATAACGGTAGGGGTTATATATATATATATATATATATATATATGTATGTATATATATATAGCCAAAGGTTCCCCTTTGGCAGATTGGGGCTCACCGCCCCGTCATCTTCTGACCAACACAGCAGATAGGAGATCGGGGTGCGATATGCTGGGCACGGCAGCCTGCCACCAGCGTGGATTAATTAGAAAGCCCTGGTATTGGCGCAGAAGCCTCCGCGGTGGCGGCTTGGCTAATGACGGGGCCGGAGCGAGGCCCGCCGTACCTGCCTAGAATAGAAATGGGAAGGAGGCGACGTGGCTTCGGCGCTTCTGCGCTCCGTGACCGCGCCCTGGCTTTGTGTCACGTGGGACCGGTCACCCTCAAACTGAGCAGCGACATAATCATTATGCCGTTATGAGGCCATCAAAGTGCGAAGATTACAATGCCCGCCTGTGACTCAAATTCAAAATAAAGACCAAGGCCCTCTGTTCTCAGAAATAAATTAATATTATGTCATCGAAGCTAAATACGAGTCTGACAACTACGAGGAATACAAGAAATACAATATTAAATATATTGTATTATATTTTATAATATATGATGCTACATGACATAGCTGTGACAGTTTGCTGAACGTTGAGTGACTTCTGTCCCATTGGGTGGCTCCTCTCTATCTCACGGCTGCACACCGACGGCTGTCAGCGCCCACGGAAGCTACATAACGCCTCTCGACGAGGCCAGCAGCCCACGGGGCGGAAGGTGGGAAGCTGACACACACGCCTCCCAGGGAACCGCACTGCCATCTTCACCGCGCTGGAGCTGCCTGGGCCCCCATATGCATATCTCTCAATCAGGGGTCTTAGTTAATAGGCATCTTCGAGTGAGATGATCAGAGTGAAGATATTCCTAGTCGGCTGACATGGCCGCAGAAATCAGTAAAAATATACCTTTGATCAATACAGACAAACACTTATAGAAGTGTGAACAACCTATGTGACTTATTTACATGCTAAATGCTTTTATGGAAAGTGCCGTACGTTCTTGAGAAAACAGGGTCAGCCAGTTTGTGTAGCAGTTGGGAGTAAGGGGCCCACCTCAGGGGCATTACGCTGCCAAGCCTGGGATTAAAACCAGAAACCTTCCGGTCATAGACACAGAGAGCTGGCCTGCTGAGCTACACATCACCTGACCAAAAGCCTTTCTGTCTCAGCCTATCCTGTCTATTAAGGTAGTGGGACATTTCTTCCAACCAGGGGATTAAAAACCACTAATCACAGGTACAAAGCACCCATGAAGTACTGACCTCGACTTGATTTGAACATACAACTTTCTGATCTGAAATCAGATGTGCCATCATTGCACCACAAGATCAAACATGCCTGCCATGGGCTTGTTTATGGCTAGTAAAACACTACCAGCTGGTGGAGAGGAAAGCCATTGGCTGTGTGTTCAGTTTCAGTTTCATTATGAACTTGGTATTATATTTCCACATGTATTCAGTATTCAGGGCTGAATTCAGTGTATTCAGCCCCATTCCTAACAATCTTCATTACAGTTTCAAATTAAAAGTCTCGGCTTATCTTAACCGGACAAACAAAAACAGGCAATAAAACAAGGGTCAGGTGTCCGGAAGGGGAGGACCCCATGGCAAGGCTGAGAAACATCACAGATTATGTTTTTTTGTCACTTTCGGGGTATCAGTCTTTTCTCTGCCAGTATACCGACTGTTCAGACTTAAGGACTTTTGTTATTGAAATATATCCATCTTCCAATCATTTCCCTTAATCAAGGTCATCGGAGGCAGGCAGGCAGGCGGCATAGGGCACAAGCCTGAGGCATACCCTGTATGGGATGCCAGGCCCCAAGCGACATCACTCTCCTAATGGATGCTTTTAATATGACTGACTTTTCTGCACAGGAAGGGGCGGTTCTGTAATGTCATCAGCACAGCCCCGCCCCCATTCCATCCTGTCCCTGATTGGCTGTCAATGGATATCTGCACGCACCAGTACAGTCAGACTCCTCCCCTTCACGAAATGCAAGCGTACATTGTAGAGAATTTACTCCCAAAGCATTTTTAAAAAGGAATTAATTGTGTCATTTGCATCTTTTCAGCCAGAGTAATAATACTGCATCAAACCTTACAGTTCTATGCATTCTCTGAAGGGACCTGCATTCCGACTAAAATTCAGACCACTTTCTAATAGTTTGCAAAAGGGCATGACGTTTTGTTTATCCATACGCTTTTTTTTCTTTTTAATATTTCAGTTTGCATTAGGCGAGGAAATCACAGTAACACCAATGAATAAACTGGGATTTCTGATAAATAAATGGCCCGATCCGCAATCGGGCTGCAGTCTGCATCCGCGAATCACAGAACACTCTCCTATTGCGAGACATGGACTGCGGTAGGCTGGGGGAATGTGCTCTCGCATTCCGTGTGTCATTAAGATGAATAAAGCTTCCAGCGCCGCACAGAAGACTGCCACTATTAATAACAGTACGCTGTGCATCAGTATCTGCATGATTACAGGACAGACAGTTATGGCGTAATGAGAAAATATTGATTTTAAAGCTCCGATTATGGCAAATAAGAGCAGAATTGAAGTACTTTTTATTATGTGGACACGGGTGCCCAATGGTTGTGAAGGTAGTACAGATGGTGGGGTGAGATGAAGTCTGTCTCCCGTAAATCTGCAGGAAGGCCGCGAGGAGCTGCATTTGGAAGTAGGAGGAGCTTCCTCATATTACTAAGGCGACAGTGCTCAGGAAATGACACGGTAGCTGCAGATCACACTCCTGCGCCAAGCCATCCGTCCATCCATCCAGCTTCCTGCCGCTTTTCTCGGACAGGCTCCCCGGTGGCCTGGAGCTTAAGCCAGGCAGCAGAGGACATAAGGCATTCGAGTCACAGTCAGATGGAGGTGTCTGCACCCTGTTGGATCCTTCTTCTCTATCTGCGCTCAGATGCCCAGCAGGACTCTGGATATGTTCTGGGACAGGACAATAATTCCAGAACAGGAGGAAGCAGCTGTTCCTTGAATTTAATCCCTGGCCGACTGGCTTTGAGTCTATTGCTTTCTGTCTCACCCACAGAACCCCCGGGCCCACTCACCATCCAGTTACCCTGCTGCAGCACCAGAGGTCTTTGTCCACCATGGCTTCCACAGTAAACTACTTCCCCAATGGCCAACAACCCATGTCATAGAGGAGACGTGAACTAATTTGTGTTATTCAGACGTCCGTTTAGTGCCCGACTCGGGTGCCGCCGTGCATGCGGTTACCGTCCACACCCTGCTGTGCCCGTCTCACCGTAGCCCCCGCCACCCAAAGGCCTTCTCCCAAATAATATGACATTCCAGCACATCGTTAGTCAGCATTCGCACCATCCCTGCCCGTTATCCCTGCCACCACGCCGGCCAGCCTTCGCAGTTAGCGGCGTCCAGTCCTCAGTTAGATGCCGAGCGTGGTATGTACACGTAGTTCCCAAACAAATAAAGTTTGACTGAATGACCAGTGGAGCTGACTCACGGGTTCCAGCAGCCCTGAACACGCAATGAATAATAAACACTCCAAAAGTCTGTTATGTACAAATTTAAGCTGCTGAAAAATATCTATTTTCTAGATATCTGGAAGAAAGCAAGCAGTTTTGTATTGAAAAAAATAGCTGAAAGGGGCTGTAGATTATTTTTCTAGTTGATTTTGTGTCTGTTGATGCGTTTTCAGTAATGGCCCATGTACGTGTATGATGCTGGTACATCCCCGGTACAGAACAGCCCAGGAGAAATATCCACAGAGGAGCATCTCCATACATTTTCATTTGGCTGCACGTAATTGTCCAAATGCGATTCTCATTTTGCTCAATCTGTGCAGTGAGAGCTGAAGCCCCACCAGCTGAAGCCGGCTGTCTGGGGCTTGTTTTTTTCAGGTGACATCGTCAAGAATGCGTTGGAATGTGCTGGAGTGATAATGAAGAAAAATAAGGGTAACGGGGGGATTACACCGAAATCCGGTGCTACGTCTGAGTCCGATCATCGGGGAAAAAAGCTAAACCTGACCAAACAGACCTGCAGTGACTCACTTCATGCTGCCCAGCACAGGCCTGATAAGTTATTGACATTAACACCAGTGTAGTACCACTTGATGTTACACCAATGACAGGCTGCTTTACACCAAGGGCAAAACTGAATTTTGGGCCGAGGCTTAGCCCCCCGCCCCTCCCATAGGCATAAATCTAATTTTGCATCCAATTGTTGGTAGTGTGAGCAATTTATCAAAGTGAATGGAGGACAGGCACGACAGAGGCCTTTCCAAACCCATATTGCTGTCATGTTTCATTCTGCAGAGGGTGGATTTCGGAGCACTATCAGTGTTGTGGTCTCTTCTGGAGTTGGACAGAGAGCCGGCACATTCCCATAGCTTTCGGACGGACAGAAACATGTCCGAGATCCCCACAGACGACTACCGTAAAATTCTGCATTCACGTGGAAACCCGTCCTTCAATGCCTTCCGTGTTCCATTACCTGCTGTTCCTCTTCCTGAGGAGCAGAGCACCTATCCCACTCCAAGCGACCACTGGCTGATGGTCAGTCCCGAGGAGCTGGAGCCCAAGGTCAGGCGGACACAGGATGTGGCATCAGCAGCTGTAGGAGATAAAAAGCATCTGGACCACTATTTATGGTTTCAATTACATATTCACAGTAAAAGCCAGCCGGAATGCTACAGTTAAGCTGATAACGTCAGATATTAAACCTCTTCTAGAGGAATCTCTGTCCCAGTGGTGATCCAGTGTAACTTTGATCTAAATGAAGTGGAGAACATCACGCACTGGCGTATAACACAGAGGGCGCATAACAGAGAGACAAAGATGGCTTCTGTAATGCACTGTAGAAAGCCAGAGTTTGAGGGCAAGTTTAAGGGACTCAGTGTCTCAGAAAAAGAGTTCCCTATGTCAGCATTATGACAGCCACCAAAGTTGGAACAAACCTTTATAAATGCTGAAGTTATGTTGGCTGTCATGAAGGGCTCATGTTGGTGACGTGTAGCTCTCATAAAGCACCCTTAAGTAAAGCGTTGCA
This sequence comes from Petrocephalus sullivani, assembly GCA_026780845.1. Lineage (NCBI taxonomy): Eukaryota > Metazoa > Chordata > Actinopteri > Osteoglossiformes > Mormyridae > Petrocephalus > Petrocephalus sullivani. The sequence goes on from JAODKM010002860.1 coordinate 9,337, forward strand.
CTTTTTTTTGTGACGTAGTTTGCATGGGTATTCAGTCCTTACATTTTAATATTCTCTGGAGGCATCTAACCTGCCAATCACAGCTTCAGGCCTTTTGGGGTGAACAGGCAGCGGCTTTGCACACCATTTTGGAGCAATTTGGGCCCAATCATCCAGGCTGAACAGCTGAAGGTTGTTCGGGTTAGCGGGTTGACGTTTGTGCACCACAGATTTTTAGTAGCGCCAGGGATTTCCAGTTGGAGATCAGGGGCTTGAACTGGTTGATTGTAAGATTCATCGTCTCTGACTTTTTGTTGTGTTGGATTTGTGTTTGTGGGTCCTACTCCTTCACCTACTCCTACTTTCTTCCATTCTTCAGTCCTTTATCCGACTAGCACGGGATCCCTCGCAATTAAATCCCGATCTCTTCCACTTTCCTCCAAGATGACGGCCAATCCCTGCTGTGGAAGAGCAGCCTCACACTGCGATGGTGCCACCTGCACACTTCAGGTATAATATTTAAATTTTTTGGATGTGTGGGTGGTGTTATACATGAGCGGCGTCTCAGCCTCATCTGGCCACCCTCATCCCAGCTGCACCTCAATACCTCTGTGGGAGGCGATTGCCGTCCTGCTGCCGTGGCGACCGCTGCAGCTGCTCGGATTCCGGGTCTGCATCCCTCTGACACGGCTAGACAGACAAATGGAGATTAAAATCCAGTCAACTGACACTAGCAATATTAATAAGGGAGAAGCACCAGCGCCAGCGTTTTGCAGAATTTTGCATTGCAATTAATCTTCTTCATCTATCCATCTTCCAAAATTGCATGTCCTATTCAGGGTTGCCTGGAGCCTATCCTGGAGACCACAGGCACAAGGCAGGGAACAACCCAGGATGGGGCACCAACCCATCGCCGGGTACACTCACACCAACAGGCCTTTTGGTAACTGTAATAAACCTCAGCATGTATTTGGAGGGGGGACTGGAGTTTTACCCAGAGGAAACCCACACTAAAATGTTGGAAGAACATGAAAACTTCACACACAGGTAACCTGGACAAAGACGCTGGTCTCACATGTGTGAGGCAGCAATGCTGACCACCGCACCACCCCATGCAGCTAGCCTTTTCTTTGCAGCTTTGCAAATCACAAATAATTTTCATGTTATGGCATTGTGTAATAATGCTAAGTATGGTAGCCATCATAGTTAATATTGTCAGCGATATTCTGTCATTCTGGCAGCAAATCTGCATAATATCTCACTTTTAAAAAATGCAAGTAAAACACCTGAGAGTGAGAGTGATCATCTAAAAACTCCAAACACAAAGCCGTGCAGGAGAGTATTATTCAGTAAATTACAGTAAAGTGCTCGTTTGGTGGGTGTCTCCCCCATGTTACTCCTAGGCTCTCAGAGACCCTGGCCCAGAGAAAGGCCTTATGGGTAATGAAAGTCTTGCATGATTACCTCACACGCGACTTCAGTGAAGAAGCATCATGGAATGGTAAGCATCAGAACTGAGCAGGATGTTATGGAAAGTCTCTACGGAGACACCCAAATTCCATTCCTTGGTCTGTCTAAGGCTGCAGACGTCACTTTGTCATGCGAAGATTAGAAGTCCTCCAACGGGTGCAATAACGTGACAGCCCCGCTACGCGTTAACGTAAGATGCTTTACTGCATCTGCCTTATCTTATCGTCCAATGGAGTGTGGTTCTGTTTGCTGGCTCGCAGCATCTTTGGCTCGGGAGAGTGAGTCCATTCAGCAAAACGTGTGCCTTTTTTTTTTTACAGGAGGCGGATTTATTTAAGCCACATGCCGGCTCTGAGTGATTGCTGGTGTGCAAAGGAATGTTCATTATTTCTGTTCATAGAGCGCACCTCGATGGTGTAGCCTACAACACACCTAGGCCAGAGTAGACTTTTTTTATGATTAGAAAGTACATTCTATAATAAAGACAAAAAACACAGCATAATAAATTCATCGATCAGTAACATAGTTGTTTATTGTTATTAAGTATTATGCACTGTACGTAACTGTATGTCCTATGCTTTTATACAACTGGTAGCGCAGTAAGTTTGCTTACACCAGCACTGCCACAAACACGTGGCTAAAGCACTATGCTATGACATCACAAAGCAAAAGCAATTTTTCATCCTTATCATAATGCTAAAGCCGGCACCCGCATTGTACATGTGTTCCGTCGCTGACAGAAATGCCGTGGTAAAGCTCGCAACTGTATTCTCCCGACACGGACACACATTATTAATCTATCTGCATATGGCAGCGGGTTCCGGTAAAGCGGCAGTCAACTGACTTTCGCTCTCAGTTTCCATGTCCGCCGCGAGGCTCTTCAGCCCACGACATTAAATGGATCTCCCCCAGTAAGAGGATTAAGGGACCAGGGTTAAATTCATCAGCAGATTTACAGGCGTGCTCGGGATTTAATCTAAATTAGCATGAGGAATTTACGGTTTTATTCTGGGGAAGGTGCCGGAATGACTATTACGGTATTAACTGACACCATTAGCACAATAGATTATAAGTAGGCCAGAGCGAAGTGCTACCTAAGTGCAAGCCCTATCACTTAGACTGCATGACTGGACATATTACCCAGCAGGCCTTGCTCATACAGGAGAGGCAGACCACGCAAGGGACTCTCCAGACCAGTGAAGCTGCTCTCCCTGAATGCAGTGACGGCTCGTCCTGCTTCTCCCACACTTCAGCCTCACTCGGCCAGGCAGAGGGATGTCCTTATTTACCCCTTACCCTAGTTTTTACCCCGGTTAAGGGGCTGTCCCTTGCGGGAGCCAGCTGCTCCTGTCCTGGTCGGGATACCGTACTCATCTGAGTCAGCTTGTCGTCCCGGGGGGTATGCCCCCCCCCCCCCAGCTGCTCCTGTCCCATCTGATTCCGTCACTCTTAAGAGTTCCTGCAGAATAGCCTGATGCACTGATTATCCTGTTTGTCTGCGGGAGATACCTGCACGTCTGTCATTATTAGCTGAATTACAGGAGCCATTCTGCTGGCAGCTGTGAGCGGGGGAGGGATGTTTTGGGTTTAGGTTACAGGAGAAAGACATTAGTGGAAAGGCTTTTCTCCAGCATGTAGACAAATTCAATGCACCTGCTGAAAAAAAAAAACAGCATAGACCGCATAATTTCTGGTCTATGCTGGTTAGTGCTGGTTTGTTGCTGCTGGACCAGCATAGCTTTGCTGGTCTGGAGCTGGTTCACCAGCAATATTTCATTAATGATGCTGGTCCACTGGACTGGCACCAAAACATAACATAACATGTATTATGCTGGTCATGCTGGTAACCAGCTATGCTGGTCAATGCGGGTTATTTCAGCAGGGACATACCCAGAGCCTCAGTTTTGCAGAAATGTGTTGCCTCTCACTTGTAGACTGTTGCCTGGGTGAAAGGGCAGGTCCCCATCCGGAGGGAAATGTTTTATTGATGGTCGAAAGCCGGGGGTGCTTGCTCAAGCCACGCGGTTCAGGGCGACTCATTAGCAGCGGAGCAGATGGAGGCGCGTGACCATGTCATGAATTATACATGATGATCTGAGCGGATGTTGACTCACGGACGAATGCGACGTGACGTTATCTAAGCACGAGTGACACACAGCGAGACCCCAAGGCACGCTTTACATGTGCTCCGCTGACTGCAACCGCTCGTCTGCTCTGCAGAGATTACCGAAAGTAACACAAAACAGGTTTTGGCGTTGATGACAGTCCATCCTATTAAGTCGTCTCTTACCGTCATATCTGCACTGCAAGCTGGCACTATAATCGCATACTTTGTCGGGTCCTGTCGGGAAAATCTTGTTTTTGCTTATACTTCATCCCACTCTTCCTGACGCATATGCAGGTGAGAGCTTTTGGGGGAGGGGGGGGGGGTTACAGTACAATGTCAGCCAGTGTGCAGCACCTCTGGCTGGTAAAGAGCCCATAAATCTATGGTTATCCTGCTAATGGGGGCTCAAACTGGCGACCTTGTGACAAGCTACATGATTTTAGCCCCGATTTTCCTCTCGCCAACATTTTTTTGGAAAAACCCAAATTCCCAGATTGGAGGGAAATCGGTGTTTGATTGTCACTCGATCGCATTGTGTGACCCGTTCGAAGCCGCAACCCGATGGAGTCGCCGATGCGTCGCAGATGGCCGTCGGGTATTTAGCGGGCTAAATATCTGGACCTGTCAGTGACTCTAAATCCTGTAGCATGAAAAGTGTGGCAACGAGCCACAGCCAATGACAATGCAGACTCGGGGTGAGGTGAAGCCCCCAGAGAGAAATTTCAATAAAGTGTAAATAGTTAAATTTGTTGAGAGATAGTCAATAAAAGTTTAAACTGGACAACGCAAATTTGTGGATATATAAACAATATATATATTCATATGCGGGGTCACTAAAGGCTCAAGGTATGAGATACTGTTTCCTGAAAGTGCTATGCATACAATGGTTCATTTGTTGTGTGTTAAAGTGTTTTAACAATTTGTAGGGATTTTGTGACAATGCATAGTTTGGAGGCCAAACAGACTCTTCAGCGACTCCTCCTGGTGAAAGGTCTTGTAGTGTGTAAATCACAACAACTTCAAGATCACTTCAAGCTGTGTAGTGTGAACAGTATATAGCGATCTGACAACTTTGAAAGTCATGTAGTGTGAAATTTGTGTGTGCCTTATGCTGCAAGTTCATGTAACTGAATCCTCCGACATTATGCTTGGTCTACTTGTCTTGGCAACGTTTATGTTTCTGTCTGGGCTGGTATTTCAGACACTAGGTAGTGGTGAAAATGATTACCTTTTTGAGTAATTATTCCAGGTGATGTCAGAGGACATTATTCCTGGGATGGATGTTATTATCAGCAATAAATTATATTTATGGTGTACGGTAAGTTTATTAGATGTGAGGGAAAATGGATCCATCCAGTCAGTCAGCAGAATTATGGGATTATTTATGCTCATTTGTTTATATTCATGACTTTAGAACTCACAGTCCATCTTTTCCTGTTTTAAAATCAGTTAATAAATGTTGTGTATTTTTCACACTCATCTCCTTTTAAACCAAGCCCACCTTCAGCCTCCGGGGTCTCCCCGTCACACGGGCACCATGTGTACGTATCTGTCACCTTATGCAGGGTCAGGACCCCTCAGGACACTCCCTCTGCTGCGGGCGGCTAGTAACTGGGGGCCGTGGGGCGAAGCGCTGTGGGTGCCAGGCCGGCGAAGGGTCATTCACCAGCTTTTTAATATTATGTAATAGTAATATTATGGTGAGAGCTGGTGGAGTGATACAGGGCCCGCAATCTGCCGCTTAACCTCAACAAGATGAAGAAAGTGACTGTGGAATTCAGAAGAAACCCCCTATACATCAGGAGGTTCTCTCCTGGGACCAACACGTAACATATCCTCCCTGATCAAGCAGCCCCAGCAGAGAGCTCACTTCCTGCGGTGCGTGAGACAGGCGAGACTGCCACCTCCCATCCCATCCACAGGCGAGACTGCCACCTCCCATCCCATCCACAGGTGAGACTGCCACCTCCCATCCCATCCACAGGCGAGACTGCCACCTCCCATCCCATCCACAGGTGAGACTGCCACCTCCCATCCCATCCACAGGTGAGACTGCCACCTCCCATCTCCTCACATCATGGCATGGTTTGGATCCCGCAATGCTAGGACCACGCTACCCTCCCTGCCGAACATCTCTGCCGGACGCTGCATCCAGAGGGCCACCGGCATGACCAAAGAGCTACTGCAGCCCTCTCCAAACCTCACCACCGTTCTGTCGCCTGCTTGGAGCTCCTGCAGCCTCAAAGCCGGGACTGTGAAGCTTAAGAACAGCTTCTCCTCCATGCGGTTCAGCTGCTGAATAGTTAGCCCCTCACACCTAAGAATGGATCGCCGAGAAGAGATAAGACTTCCCCCTTCTCTGCTCTGGAAGCATAAGGCTGTAACCAAAAATCTATTATTGCATTCCTGTCCAATAAACTCATCTGCACAACTATATATTTTACTGTATAACTCTAAGCATTTTGAACTATTTTAATAGATTTTTTTCCTATGTATTTCTTTTGTTCATGTCTCAATATGTCATGTTTAAATGTCTTTCATATTTATATTCAATTTTTGTACTGTTTGTTGGACTATGACCTGAAAGATGGTAATTTTATTGCAACGTTTGTCCTATGGATCCATCCATTACTCATCTTGTTCAGGGTCGTGGATGGTCTAGAGCAGGGGTGCCTAATCTTACCCGCAAAGGGCCGGTGTGTATGCAGGTTTTCGGGATAACCTTTAGGTCAGCTGTTCGAACCCAGGTGTGAGGACTTTTCATCCAATCAGTCTTCTAATTACTGATCTAATTAGGGAGTTGCAGCGAAAACCTGCATACACACTGGCCCTTTGTGAATAAGATTGGCCACCCCTGGTCTAGAGCCTATGGGGTCAACTTAGAATAAGGCACCAGCCCATTGCAGGGCACACTCACACGCCATTCACACCTATGGACAATTTGGTAACTAATAATCAGCCTCAGCATGTTTTTGGACTGTGGGGGGAAACCAGATCACCCAGAAGAAACCTCACAATAACACAAGGAGAACATGCAAAAAATGGAACCATGGCAGAGACTCGAATCCAGGTACTACAGGTGAAAGTGCTAAGCACTGCACCTCCATGCTGCCCCAGCCTATGGATCACAGAGCTTAAGATGACAATAAAGATACTTTGACTTGACTTTGAAATTCCCTTGCATTCTGTAGGGGGCGCTATGGAGTCGGGCAGAGTGCAAAGTGAGAAACGCACACAGCAGCCCTATATCTCAGCCGTACCTCGTCACCTCCTCAGCCCGAGACCTTAAGTGAAGACTGAGCTCACTGTAACGGAACTGAAA
>JAODKM010002860.1:16314-27930 GCA_026780845.1 Petrocephalus sullivani
CTTATGAGGTGACTGAGCTCACTGTAATGGAACTGAAACTTATGAGGTGACTGAGCTCACTGTAATGGAACTGAAACTTATGAGGTGACTGAGCTCACTGTAATGGAACTGAAACCAGAACAAGGTCACACATCAAAAGAGCCATTTTTCTAGAACTTTGCTTTTCTGTTCCGAGTCAGAGGGGAGATGAAGGATAAGGATTCCAGGTTCGATATAACGAGGAAGCGAATCATTAAACGATATTTAATAATTAAGAATATTTAATAAACACCTAGACTGTTTCAGATAGGAAATTATTTAAGAATGTCATTAATATATGATGAACTGCAATTTTGTTTATAAATATAATATTTACACGCATATATCAAAGTTAAATGCATGTGATACCTGTAATCTACAGCTTAGCTGGTCAGAATGAACGCACACAAAGGCAATGATTTGTGAACATTTCGCATCGGGCAATCGTGTGGGGGCAATGCATCGAGCCAGTTTAAAGAGGCATTAATAAGAGTCATTGTGGGTAGGGGAGTGCAGTGGTGGGGGGGGGGCAGGAAGCCGTAATTCATGGAAAAATGTGCGTGAGTGAGTGTCTCGGCGGGAAATGCTCAGATGTGCAGCGGCTTAATGAATCACCCCCACAAGCATTAGCAAGCGTAAACAGTCTGCTTTTAGTACTAATACAATGGTAAACCACAGCAATACCATAAAGGGTTAACGATGATACTACCTATTTGTACTAATGAATGCTATGCTCATAAATATTCGAGAAGTGATGGGGTTCACCACCACAAAGATGTTCGAGGCAGAGAAGGATAGGCGTTCCTGAGCTCTTCAGCCTCGATGACCTTGACAACACGTGCTGTGAAGTTCTGCATGTGCAGTGACTGATCCGCCGAGAGGCCTCTATGCCGATTCCACTGATTTTAACTTGCTGGCCTGTAGCCAGTGCTCTGTAAAAGTCTGGTTGATTATTTTAGTCTTAAATGGCGCCATTCACACACATTATTGCTCATCATACTTTTGTAGAAGTGCTCTTTGAGTATGAGTAAGTCTGCTATAATGATCATCTTACCCTTACGGAGAAAGACAGATTCGTCCCCTAAGTGGCAGGATCTGATCTTGCCAGGGAAGCTGTGAAGTTTGAGCCTCATTTAATGCCACGCCTGTAATCAAGCTGTGAGGTGAATATTATCGCGGTTGTGATTGCAGGCAGCGTCCAGAGGTGGAGAAGACGCTGAAACTCATTAGGTACAAGTCTACTGGGACAGGAGTCACAATCACACCTTCAGACACTTTTTGGAATAGGTCTTGGGTTTCTAGTTTAGTGCTCTAATCTCTGAGGCCGTGACGCTCTCCTGATTGGAGTGATGGTGATGGGAGTTCCACCTGGGGTGGGTTTGAGTCCCAGAGGAAATCTGTCCAGAGCAACCTACCAGGAACCACGTGAGAATGTTCACCTGCAGTGGGGTGACCCCTCTTGCGGCTGGGAGGCCATGCATGGTGTGTAAATGCAACTCGTGGGCATTTTATTTATGCAAATATGTTCTAAGGGTAGAATGAAAAATGATTGGTTCAGAGATATAACCAATCAAATTGTAGAGGGGGTGGGTCCAAGCAACTAGAGAAGTTGGGACCAAGACATCTGATTTTTCATTCTGTCCTCAGAACATATTTTTGTAAGTAAAACTCCCATGAGCACAAATGCGATGCTGATGTACCCGTCTGTGATGTAAGCACAGGCAGGGGGCCAGAGGAGCCTCCACGCCAGCTCCCACAGGGAGCCGTCCCCTGCTGTCAAGGTGAGGCCGGCTCCTACTGCGCCACCATGATAACCTCACTAGGCGTTAAATGACTCTGCTCATATTTTTACTGCTACATTTCCTCTTTTTCTTGCCTTTATTAACTGTAAAGTCATTTATAGGTTTCCTACCAGTGGCTCTCAGATTATTTATGGGCTGTCATTTCACTAACAACAAAACACGGAAACAAGGTTCTGTTTTTGCTTCTTGGAAACATATTTTGATGTGCCAGAAGGCCATATATAGTGGGTATATTTCTCGTCTATATGCGGCCGCTTACCTGTTAAGCTGACAACTACGCTGACTTTACAGACATATGGAAAAGCGGCATCACTGCATTTCAAGCATAAAGCACTGGATCTGAAAATGTTATTAGCCTTCAGGGGAAGCGGCTGAGGCACTGCAGAAAGCTCCCTGGCTCAGAACCTTAAGATGTGGACCCAACTGGACACGGGACAGGTTTTCTGAGAATCACCAATGTTACAAATTTATAAATTACCTCTGCCTCCGCTCTACACACCAGTTCTCCCCTCCTTCAACAAAAGCCTGTGTGAAAACAGCAGTTGAAAATCAATTCATTAATTAAAACGCATTCTTGCAGCGTTCTCGTCAATTTTATTCAAATATTCAGTTGTTTTCATGTCTTCGTCCTTCTGTGGCTTCTCCCACTTTCTCTATTTCCTCATCTTAATCTGTCCCCTTCACCTCGTCTAACAACCAGCAGTGAGTAAGCGTTGGCCTCACACCAGCTCCTTGTAGAGGTGTCCATAACGGTGCTGTCGACGGCCCATCAGAGAAGTACTAGAGGGATACTCCAAGTGCTATGTATCAATAATCCAGCCCCCGATGGGGGGAGTCCTCTGGCTGCCTGATGCGGCTTGTGTGCGGGCAGGGAGGCGGGATTACCCCGATCACTCAGCTCTGCCCAATCCTCATTCTCTGTAACATCTGTGTTGGTGTGCTTTACTTCGCCCTCTGTAAACGGGCTACGTATTCACCACAGGCCCCAGACTTTAATCTGTCTCCCCCCAGTCTGGCCCTGACGTGCCTGTCTGGAAGATGCCGGGCAGACGGGATGCCCCGGGATGGGGTGAAGTGAGGTAACATGTGCATCCCTTGGCTTCGGCTTCGTCTCACTGTCCATTGACTTCAATAAAACCAATCAGATGTTTTCCTCTAGTAGTAACTAACAGGAGTAGTATTGTTGTTGCCTTCCATTGCACCTGTTTTTCAGAGGTGTAAAAGTCACAGAGAGTGAGAACTCTTTCAGGAACTTTCGGTACCACCACGGTCCCTGAATGAATGTCATCATCATTACTTTCTGGCCGATAGGACTGAGCTGCGCCAGGAGATAAACTCGCCGGCCCAGACAGACGTCATTCTCCTTTAGAGTGGCAGGAGGCACAGGGGCAGACAGAAATTCCTTTAGCAGGCAATCAAGGCTTTTCTGGGCTCATTTTCAAGTGAAGACGGGAATAAAAGCCGCCACTCGACATCTTCATCAAGAGTCGAGGGCAGGAGTCATCACAGAGAGACGCACTGCACGGCGGCCATGCAGATGATGGGAGAGATCTGTCTCATGAGCACAGCGCGGCCACCTGCAGCCCGTCACCCTGCCGGACTGCTGTCTGTCCATCAACTCCCGTTTCCTCATAGACAACTACTCGCTTAACTTGCATGGCTCCTGTGTGGACTTTGACCAGTACCATGAGTTGGTTAACTAGAGCTGGCCACACACAGACTGGGGATTCGTAGGTGTGAACCTTTCGTTTTATGCGAATTATGGCGGTTGGAGAGAAACTGGCCAAAAGCAAAATGCCTCGCGGCCGGGTGCTTTACAGTATCTGTCAGTCAGCTGAAGGGCTCCGGCAAGAATCGCATATCACTGTACCTTACTGTTCCGGCCCAGAAAAAAAAATGCACTGTGAAATCTAATATTAACACCGTAAACTTGTTGAACAGTTTCGCTATGTACTTTTACAGTTCAACCATGTATTTTTACAGTTCTCATGGATCTACTGTGAAATGCCACGCCTGTAAACTTCAAACTGTAAACTTCACTGTCAAAATTATTATTAAACTGCAAAAGAGGTGACCATGAACTTTTAAGTAAAACAACAATTCACAATTCTATTAAAACATTCATGGTCAAACTGTAAACTTTATAGCAACACTATGAATATTTAAGTTTAACTGTAAACTTCACAGTTTTACTGTGGCCCCACCTGTAGCTACCTGCCTGGGTGTTAGCATGTGTGTGTCCTCCTTCTGACTGAGTGGGCCCTCTTTGTGAAGTTCACCTGAGTAGCTGTCCCATGGGGCTCATTTTATGTCTTCAGCTGATGGATCCGACCTCAAAGCCACAAGCAGGACCATCAGCAAGGCCTGAGACAGGCAGCACACATTAATTTCCTGGAGTGATGCCCGCACCACGCCCTACCACGCATCATCAGCACACATTATGTAACCATTGTGATTTTCACCCTCCTCTTTTGGTCGTGGTCTGTCCCCAGAACCTTTGGCTTCCTTAACTCATGGTTTATGATTATGCACTCGGATGTGATAAAGTGCTTCATTCCGGATACTAAAAACCGAAGGCTGCTCAGTTCCTGAAAGAACAGCCATTCCAGCTGATTGTCGGCATGGTGCTGAGCCGCTTTCCGGGTGCCGAGAACTAGTGTCAGACGGATCCCCCTGAATCCTTCACGGTTTGTTTGCAAATAACATAGTCAGCAGCTGAATGCGTAAATATGGATTTAAAGTCACTTTCCCTGATGAGGGATGCTTAAATATCGATCCCCGTGCAATTTTCCTTTGACATTCCGTCGTGGTGCGAACTGCGATCGATAAAAGGATGGCGAGGAGGTACTGTATTGTTCTTATAGCTGCTCGCCAGAGCTGAAGCGAAAACATGAGGTCTTATTAGTGATTTTTTCCCCCCTGGTTGTCTGGATATATAGAGTGCTTTCCAGCGCAGGAGAGATTTCGGCTGAAGCTGCGATCATCTGTATTCAGTCCACACACATGCATAAAGGTCAGGAATTTACACATCTGAGAGAAACACATAAAGTGTGAAAAACCCCGAGCCCAGAAGCTGAAAATCCAGGCTGACGTGCAAACAAAGCGTTTCCATTCCGCGAATTTTCCTGCTATCGGACGGTGCGACTACACAGCGCCGATCGTTATCAGACGTGCAGGATTTTCTACACATAATGTGCCGTGAAGCTGATGCGGAGGCTGGTGCTGACAGATATTTATACATGTGCCGGTGTCAGGCGGCCCGCTTGCTAACCGCGGTGGACGAGCTGTCGCAGTCCGCGCCTGAATCCCGTCGCTGTTCTCTTGACGGCTTCATCAAATGTGCTTGGTTATCAGCAGCATATGTGCACCAGCAGGAAATGGAAGAGAAACTCGGGCCACCTGGAGTCTTAAAAAGCACTGACGTGCTCATCAAGTGCAGTGTGGCGGCAGGAGAGGCACTGAGCGGGTGTTTGCAGGGAAGCAGTCAGGATTTCTCTATGGTGTCGGAAGTCCAGTAGAATTGTGTTTATTTACAGCTTGTTATGACTTGCTAAGAGCCAATACTGGTAAAAGGTCATCTCAGGGCAATTGAAGAGCAAAATGTTTTATTCAATCCCAATTCTATCCCGACTGGGATAATAAACATTATTAAACATCAACTATAGGGAATGGACTACTAATACTGCCCTGCTAAAAAATATTAGCCAAAAATGGCCCTGGTGTGGCCAGGATTGATGGAGAAACCAGTTGCTGTGATTAGATGTATTCTATTATTTGTCACTTTAATATCAATATTAGGATATTTAATACTACAGCAGAGAAGAGTAGCATGTGACTGGGAGAAGGGGAGCACAGAATTCTGAGATGGGATAGGTGATGGCATTGGTCTCGGTTGACTGTGCTCTCACCGTCCTGTCCGCTGTAATCACTAAATCCAGCTCCTTCTACAACCCCAAATCAGAAAAAGTTGGCGATCCTCTGCCCATCTTTGCTCCTAAAGGACTAGTCCTTTCTTGGATGCTACTTTTGTACCAAATCATAATTATAATCACCTGTTGACATCATCTGTTTCAAATCACATAATTATTTACCCAATTTACCTCATTACTAGCCCTAAATTGTGTCACAAGAACCCAAATTGGGTAACACTTTACTTGAGCGGCCACAAATAATGCAGTAATACATGCTTGGTAAACGCATTAATTAACCATTAACTATGCATTACTTCATCATTAATAAATTATGACGATTCATGTATTCTTTGCAGAAACTTCATTAGTTACTTCATTAGTTAATCATTAACTAATTCATGTACATGATTAGTACTTCAGTAGTCAATGAGTTACTACTATTATTTGTGGCCCCTCAAGTAAAGTGTTGCCCAAAATGGGAATACGTTCTTATTTTGTAAAAAACAATAACATTCATGAGGAACACATACATAATGTGCTATTGTATTGTTTTCAATGTAATACAAGTCAAAGTATGTTTAGAAATCACTACTTTCTTTTTTTATTTGTGCTTTCCATACTGTCCCAACTTTTTCTGATTTGGGGTTGTAATACATCACAGTTTCACGTTCAAATCGGGGTTATTACCGCTATGCAAAATAAAAACTGTAAGGAAACAGTTTTGTAAGCAGATTCGAAATAAAACAAAACACGTTAAAAACTATAACTGTAAAGAACGATTGCTTCTGAAACTAACCAAAATAAAATAAAAACACACATGAAATACTTTCCGTTATCATTTCAAAAGACATTAATAATACCTGGAACATGTTCTGCTCATTTTGAGCAGAGCAGCACACAATGTGCACTTGTATATTTATGTATGATTCCCAAAAGATCATGTGCACCTGTGAATTTATGTAGGAGTCCCTAAAGATCATGTGCACTTGTATATTTATGTAGGATTCCCTAAAGATCATGTGCACTTGTATATTTATGTAGGATTCCCTAAAGATCATGTGCACTTGTAGCTGTCAGTCAGTCCCTTGAAATAAAATCTATACAAAAACTAAAAAATATAAAAACTAAATAGAAATATATCTTTAAAGTAAAAGCTAATAAAACTGCCCTGACACTAAAACTAAACTGGATTTGAAATGAAAAATGAATATATGAATAATAAAATAATATTAAAATGAAAACTAAATAAAAAAAATCTAAAGTATAGTAACACTGGTTGAAAGCGATGCTGCTGTGGGGTTTGGCCTGCGCTGGGGGGGGAGAAGGCACTGGCCTTTGATGTAATGACAATAGGCAGAGCCATTAGCCGGTGTGCTGCCTGCTGCCCGAGGGACACCATAATGTCCATCCCCATGGCAATCGACTAACGACGTCTTTACAGCATTAGCTTAATTGTGAGACGTGAAGCCTGCCGACAGCAAGATCAAATATACAGCTGAACGAAGCCATCGGGTGCAGGTATCATATTCCTGCTCCGGCAGAAGGAACAAGAACTCCACTCATCCGCTTCTGCTTACCCCAGTCATGGCCTCGACAGTGGGACCCAGAGCCTCGCTCAGGCGGCAGAGGATATAAGACGGGGGCGAGACCCCGCACAGGACACCAGCTCCATCAACACTCAGCATAACTGAATCGCCAACAAGGCAGCTATTTACCAGCCAAAGCCCAGACCTTGAACCACATTGCTTAACCTTGACAGCTATTTCACCTGATGTAAATTACCTGGAAGAGGTGCAGGAAGGTAGGAATTCACATTACCGCCGTTTACTGCCAAAGAATCCGAATGAACGGCTTCAGGTCCAGTATCAGCACAGAAGATCAGTATTTAATATGTTTGTGCCCATAACCACAAAATGGTTTAAGAATGCTGTCAAATCAAAACCGTGTAAATGTTTCTTTTTTAAAGATTAGTATCTCACAATTGATATTCCCAGACTCGGACACCAAGTCAATAAAAATGAAAGCAGGTGACAATACGGTAATTTAAGATTTACAATACAGATTTAAAACAAAAAAAATAAAAAAAGGTTTTCTCTACTGAAAATGATTCCCTGGCTAAGAGAAATAAAATACTCAAAAAGTGAAGGGTCAGGGGGAAGTGAATATTTCACCAAATGTGGGGCTGTGAACCTTTTCAAGACGGTTTTAGGAAGGAGGCTTTTAGCTCCAAAAAGTTGCAATCATAACCCATTATCTCGCTGGCCAATTTCATGTCTAGACTAAAAATAATCCTCTATGACCTTGAGTTACTTAGCTGCTTCCATGCTACCATAAACATTCATATCATTAGCCTGCCTTGGCTAGATCCCCAAGGCATAAACATTTTCATCCCTCTTATAATGTAATTTCAACCAACAATATTCTTATTCTCCCTCTGCTTGATAGAGAGCTCTGGGGCGCTCACAATCCTCACTCTTGTGAGCTGTGACCCTCTACGATACCTATAAGATTCAATACATTATACCTTTTTCTGCAGACTGTATGTGAATGCCCCCCCCACCTTTTTGCGTGGCCCTTATTGTTGAGTTTATCGCTCGTCCTTTGTGCTTTTAACCTATACTTTCCCCAGGAAAATATCTTCGAAATGGCATCAAGTGCCGTCGAAGCAAATATCGATTTGACTTTTCGAAGAACTGATCCGTCCGTACCGTTATTGAGCTGAAGATCTGGACGGCCCGATTTGCGTCTGAAGATACGCATCCGAGGACTAGAGTCTGGTATCATGCAGGACAGACAATCATATCAACTACTATTGTCTTAAGGGTAATTTGTCTTAAAATGGCTTTTGAAAATATGATGATGATGATGATGATGATGTCAGAAGTTAATTATTTTGCTTGTTACATATATTATGTTTGTGTGTTGCTGGGAAACGACGCGATTTGTTCATTTCAGATGCTAATGTATCCAATTTCCTGATGCTATCATCTGCATTTGAGTGGATAACGGGCACTTATGGAAAGTGTTGATGACAATCTCTTTTATATGTGTGCTTCGCCGCGAGGATAAGAACGCTCGACGTTCTGAGAGCATCTCGAGTGGCAGGAAAAAGCAGTTTCAACCGTTTGCTCTTTTAACTTACCATTTGCTACCAATAACAGTGGAAATTACACCATGTCTTGTAATTGTCAGGTGCTTAACGGGATCCGGCTTCTCGTAGAGGTTCTGCGGGCCTCCACGTGACTGGCGGGCTGCCCAGCACCATTTGCAGAAGGTGTTTTTTGGCAGGCCAGCTGGACTGCGCACAAGGGCATGAAAGAGAATCAGAAAGTCATGCTGAATTTCCCCCCGTAATCGCAATGTGCTTTGATCTGGCTGTACGGTGAAGACCCTGCAGAACATTTTCTCATGACACAACGAAATGTCAAAGACTGGAATTTGCCAAATATACAGAGTGGAATGTAATTTACAGCCCGGATCTGAAAGTGCAACCGGACGAGTATTTCAGACAGATTTAAGTGTCAGAAAGGCATATGGCTGCCATAATTAGAAAGGCACTCGGATGCAGAATTAGAGAATGGGAACTGCAGGACCCCCTGGGGACTGGAGCACCTGGGTGACTTTGCGTCTCTGGAGCCCCTAATCAGCAACTAATCCCCTGGTAAATCCTCGCCAGTTCCTGTGAAATCTTTTGCAGTGCCTCCCAGATGGGTTTTCTGAATCGGTCCTGACAAATACAGACCACAATAAAATCTCTTAAATGATGCCTTATGTATGAAGGAAAAAAGAAAAAGATGCAGAATGCAAATGATACTTTGGTAATAAGACATGCCAGATTTCTGAACGTTTGGAACACTTAAAATAGTTTCTAAAGAACAAAGTAAGAAATGTTCCAGACTACAGGTTCTTTCATGGTAATTTCTGTCAGATTCCTGCTAATAATCGGGGTGGGGTGCGGGGGCATATATTACTGGATGCTCTGGAGTTGCTGTGGGAGATGTACCTTCAAATTAGCATTTCTGACATTTGTCAAAACAAGAAATGTACATTCAGTGACAAAAAAAAATAAGCACTTGGAAGTAATAGTCCGATTTGGATGCAATTTGGAACACGTGCAGACCAGTGATGGGTATGCAAATGATTTGATTTGCAAGGAGCTGGCACGTCTAGTGACCAGACACAGAGGATGCCTCTTAGACCCATTAGACAGCATTACCAGCACTTGATAGAGTTTGATAGGGTCGCATTGTGGGTTTGCATGAGGCCGGGTGGTCATATTGTGCAATTGCCCAGCATGTGGGGCATGCAGATGTCACAGTCCCCCAGTGTTGGAACCAATGGGCATGTGAGGGCACCTATATGCATTGTGAAGGTTCCAGTCGCTCAAGACTGACCATACCAAGGCAGGATCATCGTATTGTGTGCCAAGCATGGACAGAGGAGGGTCACTTTGCGGGGGGAGGGAGGGGTTGCCACCCCATCCCACTCTTGCTATTCCATTTTACTGCGTTAACTCTGAGGAGAACTTGGGATTTAACGATGCTGCAGTCCTTATCAGACTCATCATCAGGTGCCGTATTGTTTACAGCTGACCAAGCGTAGCAGCAAACTCTGAGTCAGGTTCATCTGCCGTGTTTACCCAGCTGTTTATGGGCAAACTTAGTGTCTCATGCCTGTTGTTAATAGACCTTTGTGTAGGATAGCTGGACAGACTCCAAGGAAGTCTTGTGCCGTGTGTAAACTCTGAAGCACGCACGTAATGCACGTAATCTGTGACAAAAGGAGAAGCACGGTCCTTTCCTGCTTAATCTGCAGCCTGTAAGACTGACCTAGTTGGACCCTCAAATACATCATTAGTCAAGCTTATTATTATTATTAATATTATTATTACCATTATTATTATTATACGGCTATAATATGAGGATTGTATTTGTAAAAAAACAAATGACAAAAATTGAATTTACATAATTTATTTGCAATACATTTACTACACATTTACAATAAAAAATTTTAGATTTCACATTTACAATAAAAATTCTATTCTATTTATCAAATGCTTTTATATAAAGTGACATACTAGAGCTCTAGGTCAGGCAGAATATGGATGCAACCGATTCAGTTGATGTGTCTGTTCATGTGCCTGAAGTATTCAGATATGCCAACTTCAGTCAGCTGACCTTGTCTCTGCTAGCAGCATAGACTACTAGCTAAAGTGAAACTGAAAGAAGCTTTGGAGTTACTGTTACACAAAGCAAACTGAGAGGCAGGTTTGCACAGCGAAGAACATGTTTGTTCAATAAACTGTTCTGCTATTCACCTGGAATATCCCAGCTAACAGGGATCGTTCACAGAACCTTAGCTAATATTATATGTAAGGTCTTCTCAAAGTTGGCAGAGAAAGTCCTTAATGTAAAATGAATGGAACATTATTTTCACATTTTACATTTCAACAAAGGTTATGGCAATGTCAGCACAATAACATTACTACCGGAAAAAACATTTAATGCAATTAAAGTTGAAAAACATTTTGTTTTGTTTTGTAATAAAATGCAGTTTTATGAAAGCACCAGCTGCACGTGCTGTGAATGTACTATCCAGCCTCAGACCCATGGCCTTTGACACGTAAAACAGCAGCTTTAGCCGCAGCTCCAGCAAGACCTGCAGGGGGGCGCTGGTTCTCTGCAGGTGGCAGAAGGCTAAATGCTAATGTAGCCTCCACAGCTCAGGCGATTCAGATTGATTATGCTGACCTGAATATAGGGGTTTAAAGGCGGTAACTCTGTCAGGCTGTGGGGCGGGGGGGGACTTGTGGGGGGATGTGTGCGTGTGTGTGGGGGGGGGGGGGGGGGGGTGGTGGGTGGCGGCGGGGGGGGGGGGGGGGGGGG
>JAODKM010003005.1:2840-24757 GCA_026780845.1 Petrocephalus sullivani
CACTTACTGACTTATTCATGTGTGGAGCTGCTCACTCCCTTGTACAAGATACACTTACTGACTTATTCATGTGTGGACCTGCTCACTCCCTTGTACAAGATACACTTACTGACTTATTCATGTGTGGACCTGCTCACTCCCTTGTACAAGATACACTTCGCACCTCAACAGACACAAATTTCACAACAAACCCCCAGTAGTAAGAAGAACAGCACAAAAAGATAATTGCTAACAGACAAACCATCTAATTCCATCCCTCCTTGGAGAAAATAAGCATTATTTATATGAAGAATTACAGGTTATAATCCAGGTGGCTGTCCTCTGCTTTATTATGAGTGTTATTAAGTCTTCATTGTCAACCCAGGTTTACATAAATACGATTTTCCTACATATCCTGACCTTGGCACACATTAGTAAGAAATCCAATGCATTATGCCACCTTTTACATAGATTTTTTTTTTAAAATATAGATCATTGGTTGTATAGGTATTGTGACTTATTTGAAGCCCTATTACCAATTCCTGATAGTAGTTAAAACAAAAATTTGTGAGAATCAGATTATTAGCCTTGCATCAATAACGAGCATTTAATTTTATTTTGACTGTGAGATACAGCATTTGTTTTTCCGGAAAGGCTCACAGCTGATGATGGATCCTTTCTGTGGTCATTCATAAGATCAATCTGAGGATTTTCATATGCCAAGGTACTGACACATAGTTCAAGGTTTCCAAAGTCCTCGTTACCAACAAATGCAGCACAGCCAATATGAGATCCACCTGAGCTACAATGTACCGACCAGGTATGATGCGGTGAGTGCTGTCTCCAGGAGCTGTGAGACTGATATGGAGAGTGACAGTATCCAGAATCCATGGCATGCATTCTGCTTTAGGAGAAAGGCACACATCCATCAGCCTCTTGTATGAGAAGCCTTTGAAGATGATGCTACATGGTAATGAGATATAGAGGGTGGGAGCAATGGACTCAAAGCCAGCATGTGCAATATCACTTAGATGATATGATTGCTGAATAATCTACCTAAATAAAGCTAGGAATGTAGCAATTCAATATCACTTACTTTGACTTTGGCATCCTTTGACTTTCAAGGGTGTGCTTGCGTTACCTCAGTTCTCTGAAGTGCCACCTGACCATCTCCACCAGAAATGATTCATTTCTTGGCACATTTCGCAATACCCTGACATTTTCCCAGGAAGCCCGAGGGCTCTGACGTTGCCATGGCAATGAGAGAAAGTCAAGGATGCCACTCAACTCGACCAGCCAACACTACAGCATCTGACTCAAATTCCACATGCGCGCTAACTTTCGGAATGAAGTTCAAATGCTGCTGGTTCTGTTTCTCTGTGCTCTTCACCGGCACAAACAGGCTAGTAGTGGTCACTAACCAAGCAATTATTTCCAGGTTAATCAGCCTCTAAGTACATAGCACAGGGTAGTATCAGACAGGTAAAGTAATCATTATACTGCATGTATTATGCAGTTTCACAATAAATTTAAAAAACAAATATCCATTTTGTGATATAGTATGCAACACACAAAACTAAAACAAACAATAAATCAATGAAGAGACACAATGAAAGATCAATGCAACCAATAGATAGCTCTAACTTGTCAGTCAAAAGCCTGTTTGTGGTCCAGTTTTGCAAGAACACTGCAAATCAAATCGTTTAAAGCAGCACACTAGCTGTAGGACATAAATAAAGACATTTTTCATAAGTCTGCTTGCAGGAGTCAAGACAATGTTTGAAGAATGAAAACATCTCTGCCTGACCAATAATAGTGGTCATGGAACTTACTGGTGGGGTGCCATGGTGCCTTACATCTGGGGGCCTGGGGTTTGAGTCTCCACCATGGCTCCGTGTGGGTGGAGTTGACATGTTCTCCCCATGTTGTCACCAGATGTAAGGTACTGCAGTGTCCCCCACAGTCCAGGTGAAGTGGAAATACCTGATTGTCTGTAGGTGTGAATGCTGTGTGTGCCCTGCAATAGGTTGGTGCCCCATTGTAGGTTATTCCCTGCATAGTTTCTGTGCTTCCAGGATAGGCTTGGGATGCCCATAACCAGAGGTTTACATTTCAAGTCCAGAAAGTAAAAATCCAGAACAAGATTTTGTTCCAACCAACTGGTTGAGCGCTTTACAATTGTGACTCTTTATGCTCAAGTAGTTGGTTGAAACAAAATCCTGGTTTGGATTTTTACTTTCTGGACCTGAAATTTACACCTCTGCCCGTGACCCCGAATGGGACAAGCAGGTACTGAGAATGGATGGTTATACACTGGTCTAACAACAGCATATAAAAACTGCTGCTCACAACACGGCTGCAAGTCTGTACCAGTGAAACCGAAAACTCAGTTCTGCTCCTTAAGTCAGATTGAGGATTTTTTTTTTAGCCCCAACATTTCAACTATTGGATTTCGCTGAACATTCAAACCGATTCTGACAATCACCATAACATAATGTAATATTCCTGGCAACGACCCATCAGATATCGAGGAAACCTTTGATAATTTACTTTGAGACCCCAATGGGGAGACTAAGTGATATTTTCCATCAGACCAAAATATTAGCTTACAGTTTCTATATCAGCCTCTTGAAAAGGGCAGATTCTCTTGCATAGCAAATTACTTTATACAGAATCTTTAATGCTGCACTTCCTGGGGTATGAATCTCTAAGAATATTTGTATCGCTTTAACTTCTAACAATCATCCAACACCTCTTCCATAGAATTATGGCAGCATTAGATTCCTGAGAATAATGAATTATTCCCATGTATAAGTAGCAGCAGTATGGTACTTCCTGAAATCCATAATATTCAGTTAAGCCCGAAGCTCCTTCCGAATAAATTAGTAAATTCTGAAAAACGGATATTACTGGATGAGTATCGAGGCACCTTCACCTCCTTTGGAGTGAAGCCGCAAGGCAGACAAACTTTAATTTTGTAGCTGATGGTAGCACCTCACCCAGGATCACACTACTCATACAGATATGTAGGACTAGGCCAGTAGGCCCTTCACTGGAGACTCTCATCATTTAAAAAGTAGGGGTCACCAGCTGCATTAGTTAATTAGCCCATCACCATGACTTTCACTAACTATAGTTATGACCATATTTTAACAAACAGGATATTCAAGCCAGCTCTCATAAACATGTTTACAAAGTCCTTGTGGATACTCCAGACTTCGTCATTGTTTTCAAATGTTAGTTGATGCTGTAATTTTATTACATAAAAAACCAGCCCACACCCCAGTCTCAAATGTACTTCATATTGAAATTTTGTACTGGATTTGATCGTGCACTGGGTTTATAAGGGTGGATCGTACCCTCAGATTAATAATGTGCAACCAGTCAGTCCATGATTGTGACTGTGACCAATTTCAGATACACAGAGTGATTTTGTTCTGGACCCGGAACAAGCTGTGTGGTACAACAAATTGAGCAAGGTGCCATTTTACGTAATTTTCTTTGGTAAGAGATAAACCAAACATAGGTCTCCTTTGCCGACCGTTTTGGAAGCGAGTTTGCAAAAACATGGCATTAAAAGTGGCACCATGTCAATTCCAATAATGTTGTTATCTTCGAAATTCCCTAATTAAGCCTTTAAAATCCACTCAACACAGACTACTTCTTGTACGTTAGAGCCAGCTATTTTGGGAATGTTTTATCTGTAGTCTGCCATATTACAGTGGAACTGTGATGCATGCAGATCAGGCAACATAAGAATTACACAAGCATTTCATTTACCAATGCCAAGTGTCCTGGACATCAGCAACTAACTCTAAACTGTAGAGGAAAATGGCCCTTAAGAATCAGAAGATCCAGAAAGATTTCTGCTATGAGAATCTTTCTTCATGCAGAGGTATAACACCCCCTGAGTCAAATGGACCAGCCAAGTATTAGAACTATGAGTGCGAACCCCTCTTGAAAACCACTGTCAATCTTGAGCCCTCTGATTGGCAAAATATATGCAACTCCCCTCCCCAATCTGCAAAGTGTACCAAGATGGACCTATCGAAAAGTATGTCTGGCTATGGGCAGCATGCCTCTGTACCCTGTATGCAGCTATAGCCCCCAAGCCCCCACCCACACACACACACACATTATACACACACACACACATATATATACACATATTAGCTTCAGTGTTTTTGTCGATATGGTGCACATACCCACACAGCCAACTCACGCCCTTTTATCTGTGACACATACATAAACCGTAAGGAGTTTCTATGCAAGACAGCAAAGTGAAGTTTGGGTTCAGGTCACAGGGCCGGCCAGCGTTCAGCACCCTGCAGTACTTATGCAGCCTTACTCGTTTTATGCATATTCTTTAGTTCCAGAACCAATTTTAAATGTGTTCAGCACAATACAGTCATGTTGGAATGAAATTAATAATAATAATAATATTAATAATACTACTATGATGCAATTGAGATGTATTTCTGTTACATTGTGTTTAACAAATCATATTTTTTAGCTTGTATTTTAATGATGCAGCCCTAAAACCATGCCATGAAATCTATAAAATTATTGTTTTCCACTAAACGCCATCTTCTGCAGTAGCAAAGGCACTTTATTTCGTAAGACTCTGCACATGAATGTGGAATTGGATTAGGGAGCAGCTTATCAGTGTCGTTGATGTAATGGTGTAAAATGATGGTTTATGTCCTTTTGCATTATTGGCTGCTCTGCCCAACAGCCCCCATTTTCAGTGAGTCTCTTAATAATGCTTTTAAAACTAAGATTGTCTGGCTAAAGAACAAAGACGGGACACCACCCTGGTGCTTTTGTCAACAATTTGTCAACATGTAAGCTAAGGCAGTATGCATATGCAAAGACAGGCAGTATGCATATGCAAAGACAGGCAGTATGCATATGCAAAGATAATGAACAGTCCAGTCTAAGCATCACTATATTAATTCTCATGTCCCTCAACAATTAAAGTATCCAATGACATCAAAAACAGCAGCAGTACTATATTTAGGCTTATGGTACTTAAAAATGCCAGGTTTATCCTCAGTGATATCTCTCTGTATCATTCATCACCTGGGATCTCTATCAAAAAGCAGGATTTCTTGCTTTGCGGGATAACTTGTCAGAAGGTATCCCAGTTTAAATGGAGATTACCTTCATTCACTTACATTAGCCCAGATTACGTTATCCAGCAGTTATCTGGCTAAACCAAGAAATCCTGCATCATAAGATAGGCCCTTGTCTTAACTTACCTCATGCAATGTATTTCTGATTTAGCAATAAGCACTGGTTTGTTTTCTATAAAATATATACAAGCCTTTAATGGCCAATCCTCAGCAAAAATCATAAACGATATATGACCTTCCAAGAAGCCTGACAAATCTGGTGCTCCACTAATGGGTGAATTAAGTACACAAAACTATAAAATGGACTGTACCGAGCAGTGTGGGTGATAGGGTCGCCACATTTTATGCAGAAGAACGCCTACCATAGTGGGGCCACAACCACCATGTGCCAAGTGACGCACCAGAAAATCAAAACTTAAACCATGGTCTCAATTAAGTATTACATTCATGCTTAATATTTGAAATACTTCATCAATCATCAATGTACATAAAAATAAATGGAACGAAAAACTTATTATTGTTATTAAACTTATTATCTCCTATTGGTGAGGAAATTAGCGTTGACAGACAGTCGCTTTATATCACAACTTAAGGTGCATAACACTTAAATTAAATTAGTTTTCAGGATATACATTGTTAAGTCATCCATAACTATAAATAAGACAAATTAATCTAATCAATCCAACGGCATTTTCATACAAACTGCGGACAGGATGATGCGGCCTTCATTGCGACTCGGAAAAACGGGACAAACCGCGTCCCGTATTGATTAAAAACGGGACGCATAATTTTATTGTCAAACACGTACGGGACGATTCCGTGTTTTAATGGACGTGTGGCAACCCTAATGGGGGAGTATGGTAAACCATCGATTTAAATTAGTACTGCAGGAAGCATGCATCTTATAATTATTAACCACACAGGCGGTAGTTATCTGTGTCAGGGTAATCGCTTTAATTGATGGTGTAATCCTTTGCCAAGTTATATTGGTAGCTAGGGCATACACCATAGGCCAGAAGTTTGCACCCACCAGCAGATTATTAACAATTAACAACTCACTGCTTTCTCAAACTTTTAATACGAGAAAATATCAGAAATACCCAAAAGAAGCACCTTATAGCTTGTAGTAATGCATTATTTAGCCACAAAGGTCCTGATTGGTTTCTGTTCACATTAATGTCACCTTTCCATATCTTCTGCACGTCAGTGTTGATCCTCAGCCTTTGATGCCCCAGACCCTTAATTTGCGGTCATTGTCGCTTCCAGTCATTTGTTTTCCCGGTAAACAGCGGGGGGGGGGGTGTTCCCCGAAGCAGGATTTCTTGCTTAGCCGGATAACTTGTCGGTTTTAAGGTAGTCTGAGCTAAATGTTAGTTAACGAAGATAAAGTCTATTTAGCCCAGACTACCTTAAATCCGACAAGTTACCCGGGTAAGCAAAGAAATCCTGCTTCGTGGAACACCGCCCTGCTCACGCCATGCAGAAACGTTTAATTAGCTCTTTGGCGATGGGAGACGCCTTCTTCGCTCAAAATTTAGATTTGAGTCCACTGTTCAATTGTTAGTTGTGCCTTTCTAGCCATTACAAACATAAAACTAAAACATAATAAAAAGTCTGACTTACCAGTTGCGATATAGTACAACAGAAAATTGAAATGAGGAGCTGCAGGCAGATGAGGGACTGGTCTGGGGCCAGGCAGACACGTGGTTATTGTTTGGCTAATTAAGACACAATCAAGTGAGGTCAAGAGTAAATCATGTTCTGACATTAGTCAGTAGAATTCCAACACAAAGCGAATGCCAGTGCACAAAAGGCAGACCTGATGTATCGTCTTCAAAACCTATAGTTTCAGTCTTTATGGCTAAATTGTGTGTTATAAAATACTAAAAACCACATAAGCATTTCTAACATTTTCTTGGAATAGAAGTTTGGAAAAGCAGTGATTTGTTTATATTTTGTAAAATCTGTGGGTGGGCCAAGACTTCTGGCTTGTGGCGTACATGCAGCATTACAATTTATATATGCGACAGCTGTGACCATCAGTTTGTTTGCGACAACAATGAATGCTGAGAGATTAAATGGACACCTTCTGTAGGCGGTGATTAGCAAAATCTACAACATATGTGCATAACAAACTAATTAAAATAATATATTTTTAATTCTTCAGAAGATTTTTGTAAAGATGTTTTCAATGGCTTCTGTGAAATGTAGGACTATCCGTCTCGTTTCATCGCTGCATTTTTTTAATTCTTAGAAGTTGAAATTGAAGAATCGTTGTACATATTAGTAATAGGAGACAACTTTTCAAGAAGAGTATCTCTTCGCAAAAAAAAGAGAAAATAATGAGCACTTCTGACCACAAGATGTCAGTAAATATCAATGAATCGTTTTAATTGCGACCAAGGGACTGCGATTAGGCAAAGTCCAACCTAATGTCACGCACTCATGGAACAAACACTGGAACAACACGTACCAGTTTTGCAGTGCTTTTTTTGGCTCATTGTATGACCACAGTGGAGGGAGTGTTGAAATAACGAAGTAGAAGGACATCGTTTTTGTTTTTCTCCAGGTATATGGGACATCAGTCACGCGTCCGCATTTTATAACGCTTTGAATGCGTTTTAACTTCACATCACAAACACCATAACTGACTTTTTCTTTAAAAGAATTCCTTACCAAATTGCAAGTCAGGGAAGGTCTTACTTGGTGTTAAGTTCCTACTATATATGGAGCACAGCACCCAGCATAGTGACACAAACAGAATCAATTAAAATGACATCAAACACCAAACAGAGTGTGTGAGAGAGAGAATCTAATTTTATACTGTTGTGTTACAAATGGTACATATTGCTATAATAGTTATCTCCCGAGGTCTGACTGCACAAACCTAGATGCTGACAGTTTCTGTGATCTTGTCTGCCAAAGAGGCAAGCCTGAATGAGGGAAAAACCCTACAGGTATAGATGTCGGGTACTGCCTTTTCAACATCAGTGAGATGCTGTGTCACAGTATTTTTTTTACCCTACACTTTCCTAAACAAAAAAGCAAGAGCCGGTGACCGTGTGGAGACTATATGCAGCAGAGTGACTCAGTGTGCACTACAAATGGCATCGCTAGGCCACCCAGTGCGCAATTGTGTCAGTATGTGTCGAGGTTATTGTTAACCAGAACTTTTGACATTCTCACCCATGGCAGGTTTGCAAGGATATAAAAATAGTTCTGAGGAAGAAAGTGGATGAAGCCACGCCAGCCTAGCTGCCTCTCAAGATAAGGCTAGTTGCAGGCTGCTTTCCCCAGCTGATCCTGCCCAAACAAACATAGCTTGATGCACTTTGAAATAAGGACACTGCTTCTGACTTCTGGAATTTTATTACCCCAACCATTTCACTCTGACATGCCAAATTGCGGCTTTCTCCAACTCCAGCGGAACCTCTGAACATACTAGGGATGTCCCTCGGTCTGTCTCTCTACCGGTAGGACCCAATCATAATCTGGGCACTTCCACTTTCCATCCCACGCAACTCTCTACAAACTATTTTTGACACTTGTTAAACCTCTAAGGCTTTACAGTTTCAGTTCTCTGAAATTAATCCACAAAAGAAATGGCAAATGTGCCAACTCAGCTACAAACCCCCCGGAATGCAATTTGCCGGAGTTTTCCCACAACGGAAGGTTCCCATTGCCGATGTGATTAGAAGAGGTTAAAACAGGGCGAGGATTAGTGCAAGACTTTCAAGCATGACTACTGTTAGAAAAAAAACAGACTCCAGCGTTGCTCCTAGTTCTCGATAGATTTTATATATCTCTCATAGGCTGCCTCATCCATTAGGGCGTCTAACTCAGCCGGCTTGTCAATAGTCATCTTGATCAGCCAACCTACGAAAGAAAAAAAAAAAAAACAGAAATCAGAGCACATATCAGAAATCAGAGCACATATCAGAAATCAGAGCACATATAACATGACATTCTGGTGATATTCTGCGTGTCAGTACTGGTGCGCATTGATAAACATTATTTTCTCCTTTGGCTTCCTCTGGGAATTTTGGGGGCCACGTCACCTGTAAATCCCTCCATCTTTGACACCCTATAAAAGATACTGAGGATTAGCTCACCATCCTTATAGCAGGCTTTGTTGACAAGGCCGGGGTTGTCTGCCAGATCCTGGTTGATCTCAGTCACTTCCCCCGTAAGGGGGGAGTACAATTCACTCGCAGCCTTTACGCTCTCTAGGGCTCCAAACTCATCTGAAACACGGGACACACGAAAAGGGAAAGTAAACCGGTGAAACAGCTCGAGGTGCCCTGAAAAAATTCTAAATTAACAACTTACCCATTTGATTCAGTTTTGTCCCGGGTTCTGGAAGCCCACAGTATACTACATCTCCTAGTGCCTCCTGGAATTCAACGCAAGATATAGTATTAAAATGGAACCGGCCTACATCTCTACTCAGAATTACACTGATTATATTCCAGCAAAAATGTCCTACGAAAAAGGGGGTGCATCAAAGTATTTCTACTCTTGAAGCGGTTCTAGAGGCAAAAGTGTGCCACCTTGGTACTAACTAGGTCAGGGGTGGGCAATCCTATCCGCAAAGGGCCGGCGTGTAAGCACGTTTTCGGGATAACCCTAAGGTCAGCTGTTAAAACCCAGGTGTAAGAATTCTTCGGCCAATCAGTCCTCTAATTAGTGATCTAATTAGGGAGTTGCAGCGAAAACCTGCATGCACACCGGCCCTTTGCAGATAAGATTGCCGACCCCTGAACTAGGTCAATTATCGCCAATGCATCGATCACAAGCTGCTAGTAGCCCGCAGGGAGCCAACAAGCAGCCTGCATAAAACTTTGTAGAAGTCAGATTAATTTTACCATCTCAATCCTCCCCCATCCCCTCGCCCAACACTCCTGATTTCCCTGGGTTTCGCCTGATTTACAGTTTCTCCTGATAAATTCCTAATTTTCTGCATCAAGCCAATTTTTTGCTCAGCAGTTGTAGCTCTCATTATAAATCAGGCTGTTAAGTACTGAATTAGATGTTATTTATCGTGAATGCAGAGCAGGTTTTCTATCGTGAATGTATAGAGTAGCCAAATGAGCTTTAAATACACATTTACTCTTATCTGGAGACAGCCTGACCGTGGGGGGGGTGGGGGTGTGCGACCCTAATGGCGCTTTGCCACTGGCATACAGGAACCAGGCCGTACCCAGCTCGTACCGTGATGTAACCATTTACAGCATGGTTCCAGCTGGCTTCAGTTTTACACTGCAGATGGGTCAGTTCGGTAAAGGCGTTGCTGGGCTTAGAGAGCGACCGATGTAAAACCAAAAGGACGCTTATTTACTGTACACACGGTGTACACCATGATTTATGAGCCAATTTCGACTAGCATGTTTGCAGGAATCTCCATCAAAAGCTAGAAGAATTAGCATAAGCTTGTATAAGTCTGCATTACAAAGAATAGCTGTTCTACAGTTCTTTTTAAAATAGGTTGGAAACTTCAAAGTTCAAAGTTATTGGGAATGCAGCAATGAATTGTGATGTGCCATATTTATAATAATGAATAATATGCCTTGTTCCTTCAGCTAATCCATGCATAACAGCGCAGATCAACGGTATCCCCATGAATTTCGACCAATCAGATGACGGTGACGCAACCAGCAGGTTTAGCCACAACTTCAACCCCGTTAGCAAGCAGGGCTGTGTCAACCTGGGTATGGCTCCGGTATGCCTCGGGTACGGTCCCGGCAGCGGCTCGGGTACGGTCCCGGCAATGGCTTGGTACGGTCCCGGCAACGGCTCGGGTGCAGTTCAGGTATAGTCCTGGCAACGGCTAGGGTGTGGCTCGGGTGCCGTCCCGGCAACGGCTAGGGTACGGTCCCGGCAACGGCTAGACTCTTGGTGGCAGTGGAAAAATGCCATAAATCCCAGGTTTGACAGGATGGCCTAGAAGATGGGATGAAGAATGTGGTGTGGAAGAGAACCTGAGGCCAGAGTGGAGCAAACAACGTGTGCAATGTGGAGAGTATACAAACGTATACACATAAACATATGTACATGTCTAGAATCATGCATGCTCCTGTGATCATGCTGTTGTCTCTGTGCTAATGTAAAGCAGGTAATGAGCAATATTGAAGCTGTACATCAAAGATCTTTCTGATTCTTCCCAGCTATGACTGGTAGCCTTATTAAACTACCCTGTTTGTCATCTGTGATCAGACAAAGCATCTCTGTTTACCATGCACTCTGAAGCACAGAAGGGCTTGTGATTTGACTGGTTCTCTCACAAGGTACACCAAGTGCCTTACATTAAAGTCAGCTGAGCGGTGCATACTTGAAAATGAAACCACCATTTCTGCTAATCAATGATGAACGCGCAAAAATGACCAATTATAAGCAGCAAACTGACTTGTCACCCAGAATAAGCTTAGAACAAGCTTGTCATTCATTTTCAAATGTATGGACTGATTAGAAGCATGCTGTCCACGCTCGGAAGCCATCAAACCTGACTGAACTGGAGGCATCTTGTTTGGAAGAATTGGCTAAAATGAAATATAGATGGGATTATTCCTTTGGGGCGGCCAAATTAATTAACCTACCTATTTTTGTTTAAATGCAGATTAAATTGGTTCTGTTGGTCCAATAAAAATATGTCACTACTGAAACGTTGCCGTTTCAATAAGGTATAAAATATGTTAAAATGAAGTTGCTGCCTCAAAACCTTGGAAAGTTATAAATTGATACACTGATATTTATCAGGAGTGCCCAAACTTTTAAATAGCACTGTAGCTGTCACATCCTCGAGTCTGAGAACAGTTTAGAGTGATTGTCCTTCAAGTCTACCGGAACCAGTTATACATCTAATCACACCATAAACACCACTGGCAATTAAAGAAACACAATACCTACCTGGGCAAAATTGCTGATGCCCACTGTCCCAATTCTATCCTCTACTCGCACCCACTCGTGTTTATCTGTGAACTTCAGGCCTGCAGATAAAAATGCAAACAGTATAAGAAATAGTGAGTTCAGTAAAGATGTTACCAAACCTCCTTGTCTTGGTGAAGTGAGAGTGTCTGCAGGGCAACACATGATTCAGGAAATAACTCCAAAAAAGTCACAGAAGAAATATTCCTGAAAGCAGCCAAGATCTCACATGAGGATTAATGTTGATTATTGAAGATTATTATTCCTAAGGGTTTCAATCTCTTTCTCTGCAACCTGGTGATCAATAACACTTATGTAAGATGACAAGTATTTATAGCACAACACTATGCTTAAGTGTTTATTACATTTATTCACATTCTAAATGAACAATTCTCACAAACTATGGCACCACAAATGTAACTATGCCAAAAACCTACTAGGTCATTCACAAAATGGTCGAAGGCTAAATCAAGTCATTCCAAATTGTGCTTTGTAGTCAGTGACAGCCGTTAACTCCCTAATCAAAACATGTAAGTAAGCGCTCTTAATGTCACTAACATACTAAATGAATATTTAAGCACAATACAGGCGATATCTCAAGGTATAACAAAAACATCAACAATTCTCTATCAAACAACAAACCATGCAGAATAATACAGGACTGTACTTACAATGGCTATCTCCGCAATACTTAGAGACGTAAAAAGATTTAAATCCCAAGAATGTATTTAGCAAACATGCTGCAAGAAATCACTAAATAAAAACCACGATCTTAAGCCAGGGCCAAATAATCAGCTGAATATAGTTT
The DNA here is from genome assembly GCA_026780845.1 of Petrocephalus sullivani. Classification (NCBI taxonomy): domain Eukaryota; kingdom Metazoa; phylum Chordata; class Actinopteri; order Osteoglossiformes; family Mormyridae; genus Petrocephalus; species Petrocephalus sullivani. Next base: position 15,684 of record JAODKM010003005.1, read on the forward strand.
ACTAGTATAGACCCACACATTTAGGTGTACTTGCTACGGTAAACTACAGTACTTCAACTGTTTTACAATTCATGCCAATTTTCTATTAAGATACAAACTTCTTTACATAAGCAAATAGGAACGCGCAGATTCTTTTCTCTGAATGTAGTAAGCAGACCACACGTGCACACTCGAAATGAAATGCATTATAAAATAAAGATAATGACCTAGCCCTCTAATAAGTCAGACCAATTTAAAGTAAAATATATACGAATTCACATATTGCATAAATAAATGCAGGAATGTTATTATACTTATTAACAGGTTATTTAACGACAGGTGTCCTTGAGGCGAGCAGCCAGCCACGTGACAACCCCTTGGCTACCCATAACTCCCAGGCATGTCCGCAGATTGTTCAGTAACTCGGGTAACTTCTTTTAACATACGAGAGCAAGAAAGCAAAATACACTCCGGGGGGGGAAAGGTGGGCAACACAGTGCACGGGTATTCACAAAGCGAGCTTGTGTGCTAAGCCAAACGGCGCGGCCACTCACCCACAGCCAGGCGAGAGGCTGCGCTCAGTGCCCGGGGATGGAGGTGGCTCCTGGGCAGCAGCCTGCATGAAGGCGCTGCTACAGTTCGGGAGACCAGGGGCAGGACCGAGGGGAGCCCCCGGCGCCCGCAGCGCAGCGCCACGCACGCCGCCATCTTGGCTCGCTCTGGGCTGGTGTGGGGCGCGCGCGTCTTACGCGAGCGTCGCCGCGCGCTCTACGTCACGCTCTACAGTCTTTTATTAATTCGTCGGACTACTTCTAACGGGCCTGTCAGTGCTAATATCATTAGCACCATATAGAATATTTGTAACACCCAGAGTTCACAATATATTTATGTCTTAAAGTGAATCTTAAGGAAAAAATCACGCAAATTCCTAGTGCGATTGTTTTGCTGTTTTGTTGACAAAGGTGAGCGCGTGTGGACAAGGACAACTGCAAAATTGTATGCACGATGCATTTTCCAAGAGAGGGTGGAAGGGCCATGTTTCTCTAATGAGGCCGGCCCACCCATCACCCCCGAAACGGTTTGCCCAGGTTGTACTGTTGTAGGACCTCGTTAGTAGTCGGAGCAAGGCGACCGGCACCTTTATGCGAGTTGCTGCTGGATGGGTGCCCATGTGGCATCCATATTGATTAAGATGAGCGACAGCGCCTTTTTACGAATTGTTTGCAGCATGATCGCTAGGCATTTCATCATAGCAGCACAAATTCACCAAAAGGACATACTCATACACATAGGCATACACGTCACAGCTTTACACACACCAATGGGCATTCTTATATACATACCATACACAAAAAAGCTTTATACACAGCAATGGACATTCTTATACACATACCCATAACAGCTTTACACACACCAATGGGCATTCTTATACACATACCCATAACAGCTTTACACACACCAATGGGCACTCCTATACACATACCCATACACATAACAGCTTTACACACACCAATGGGCACTCCTATACACATACCCATCCGCATGTCTTGCACCTTGCAACAACTTAGGTTGACCAGACCAGCTGAACATCCTGCTTATTTTGTTGTGTTTTGGCTTAAAAACATGTGGGACAAATGAAAATTAATATCTATTTTTGATGACTAGAGGGGGGCAATATGGGAACAGCGCTAATGAGGCTGCAATGGCCACCTCCCGTCGCCCACAATGTGGTTTGCCGTATTCACCAGTCTGTCTCTGTAAATGGTGATTACAGGGGCTTTCCTAAAACTTCTGGACCCTCTGACAAGAGTCATCTTGGGCGTCCCACCCACCTGTATGTAGCAAACAGCCTGTCAAGTGTTGCGCTCCCCAGCCAAGGTAACCATGCCCATGACACCCCTGAATGAAAGAACTTGTTGTAATATTGAGTCAATTAAATGTGCAAGTAATGCATGTTGACAAAAACCGAAACTCAAAGGACACAAAGCCAATAATGATTAGGTTTATTACTTTGTTGAAATCACCTTCTTACAAATAAAACGTTCATTTGCTGCATTTCATCATGTGTTTGATTCTCCAGAAATCAAGTTTTGGTGCTCATTGGTGACAATTTCTCTCACACCACAAACAAGATATAGCAGACAAAAATGATTAAATACATTTATTTGATCTTGGAAAAATAGTTTAAAATAGCATTGTGTCAGTGAAATTGGCAAGACTGAAATGCCATCATTACCTGTAGAACACAGTGAAAAAATTCAAACTGATTTAGACAGATACGGCTAATCCTGACAGCGATTTCTCTGCAGATGACGGTCCACATTAAACAGATGTACCCTCGGCGGGGGCGGAAGGTTTGTTATCATCAGGTTTCATGGCAGGGAAGAGCAGGACCTCCTGTAAACGACAGACACCACAGTCTGACACAAAGGCAGCCTGCATACACGCTATATAAGCACAATGGATACACCGTGCACACATCTAAAGGCCAGTTCATACACCACTTTTCCTTGTGCACTTTCGGGCTGCAGATTATCGAGCGCACGGCAGCTGGTCTTCATACGACATTTGGCTGTGGGTGCGGATGGTCGTGGTCGGTGCATGCATACAGCAGCAATACCTCACCCGACCAGGAGAGGGCAGACATATACAAATACAACATATTTAAAAATATTTTGAAATCCAGACCACGAAATTAGCCAAAATCGTGCTGCTTTTTAAAAATACCATATACCTCATTATAATGTCTGGACAGTATGAAAAATTAGATATGCAGGAATCCATAGCTCTCATACAGATGCTCACCATAACTACTAGTACAATAGCAGTAGCTATTTTTCCTCTATTCTTTCGGTGTTGAACTCTGATCTGTGAAAGCTGGTGCTGCCACCTACTGGAAATCCCTAATCAATGACTGTGCATGTGCAAGATCAATGTGAACAGAAGCACATGGTTTCTGCTAGACATAATAATATGGGCTACACGAGCACCAACCGCAGCTGTCCACAGCCAACCCGATGATGAAAATTTACGGCACGTCCCCTCGCCCACAATCGAAAGCACGTGCGGAAAAGGGAAGTATGACTTGGCCTTAACATCACCAACCACCTAAATAGAAATGGAAAATTTCTCCATGTCTTTTAGTATACAGAGACGTACTTTGATGTTGTTGGAGTCTGTGAGAAACATGGTGAGGCGGTCGATGCCCATTCCCCAGCCGGCCGTTGGCGGAAGGCCGTACTCCAGGGCTGTGCAGAAATTGTCGTCGATGAACATGGCCTCATCATCACCTTCGGCCTTGGCCTGATTGGGAGAACATGACCAGTTAAAGTAAAAGAAGTAAATAAAACGAGGAACTTGGAAAAGGCACAACATTTCTTTGAAAATGCATCAAGTATGAATTGCAACAACGTGTGACCTTTAAATACCAAACAACGGGGAGAATCGATTACTGTTAATAAATATCATCTATTGAGACAATCACTAATGCATCAGGAATGTTCAGACCTTAGCCTGCTGCTCAAACAGTTCCCTCTGTCTGATAGGGTCGTTCAGCTCGGTGTAAGCATTGCAGATCTCCTTCTTCATCACGAAGAGCTCGAAACGCTCCGTGAGTCCTTTCTGCGAACGGTGCCTGCATGCATGGGGGGGGGACAAAGCAACTGTTGAATCACTTGGGGGAAAAAAAAAAGCTTCTGAAAACAGCTTGAGTTTCTGATGAAAACCATTTTCATGACAGCGTGGGCGTGATCTCTGGGTTTGGAGCGACCGCTTACCATTTGGCCAGGGGACTCATGATCTGGGGGTGGTCACAGATATACGTGGGGTTGATGCAGGTGACCTCAAGAAAGTCACCCACAAGCTGTAAAGGTAAATTCATACGTTAAGACTGCCATTTCAGTACAAGGGTTGCCAACTCGCAGGCATTATGCAAGCACAAAACAGACCTTGTCTAGGAGGCGGGCGGTGGTCCTAGGAGGTGGACACTCCACACCCTTTTGGGCACAAAGGTCGTCAAAGTACTTGCGGGTCTCTAAGGCAAGGGAGCAATGAGTCAAATGGAGAGTACCGTGAGTATATACCGACAGAAGGTCCCCGAAGTGTCCCGAACTAATCTGCACCTGTATCTTTTGGAAAGCATTATTCTTCACTGCTCACTAGTGCTCATTCCAACAATATTCAAACGATAATTCTTAAATGCTGACTGATTTTTTTCTTGACACTAACCTTCAGAGTCGTAAGTGTCAGCGGCAGGGAATTTCACTCCCATCTGCTTCTCCAGGTCATGTACCATGCTGACCCTTTTGAAGGGGGGAGTGAAGTCAATCTCATACGCCTGACCCTCAGGCCCATCTGGATGATAGGTCACCTTGTATCCGCCAGTGATATGCTTGACCATCCCTACAAGGGCAAGTGTCACAAGTAACATCAGTGCAAGACTCCACCAAGCAACCCAGCGCAAGCCCAAAGGAATGTCCTCCTCATAGCTACTTTGCCTGTGACTGACCCGAGAGCAGCTTCTCCGTGATTTCCATCAAATCGTGGTAGTCAGCGTAGGCCATGTAGAACTCGCAGGTGGTGAACTCGGGATTGTGGGTGAGATCGATGCCCTCGTTTCGGAACTGGCGTCCAATTTCGTATACGCGGTCAATCCCCCCCACCACCAGCATCTGCATCGAGACGAGATGTTAGCAGATAAAGATGGACCCATGGTCAAGCTGGTGCCTGCAGCTTTCTAATAAGCACAGAAGTATTTCGACAATCCCTTGTTACTAAAAACACAAGAATGGGACCTTCAATTTCATCAAAGTTTCCCTACCAGCAGAAACTTGGAACAAAGCAATGCACAAACTAGGCTCTTAGAAATGAGTCCGTGATAAACTGTACTATGTGCAGTATATTAAAGAAAATATATATCCAATAAATGGTCCTGCCCAGAACCGTAAGCCACTCACGACTGGGATGACAACACTGAATGTGCCACTGGAAAGCCTAAAGAAGCACAAAAATATTCTAGAGCGGCATTTCCCAATCCGCTCCTTGGGGACCCACAGTCGGTCCATGTTTTTGCTCCCTCAGAACTGCCTGCCAGACAGTCCACATTTTTGCTTCCTCCCAGCTCTCAGCAAAAACGAGGACTGTCTGTGGGTCCCTGAGGAATGGATTGGGAAACTGCTGTAGAATACTACTGTCTACACAGCTGTCACAAACCAACAGTGAATTGATAGTAAGTGACCAGGTGTATTTTTTCCTCAGCATTCATACATAAATGCCATACAGATCCCAGCAGTGGCTGAGCAGAGTCTGTATTTCACATTAGTTTTACCTTGTGATACAGCTCAGGGGCGATCCTCATGTACAGGTTCATGTCCAGCTCATTGTGGTAGGTGATGAAGGGCCGAGCTACGGCGCCCCCTGGGATGAGGTTCATCATGGGCGTCTCGACCTGCCAAAGGGGAATGCCGGTCACCAGCACAACAGGGGCCTTCCTTGCTGTGCGTGAAATTAAACTGCTCTTTCACTCTCCACTCCCCTTTCAAAAAACTTGCTGAACTGGTTAAACGTCCCCATTTCAGACCTCCTTATCTTCCAAATTAATCAGATTAAAAAAACAACACACTTCCTGCATGAAATCCTGTCTTAATTCTCAATGTTGTTGAATTACCTTAATGACCTTAAATACAGTAAAAATTCTTCATTAGTCTGCAAGGTTTGTTTTGATGCACACCCTGCAGGACACTGCTCTCACCTCCAGAAACCCCAGCTGGTCGAGGAAGCTGCGCAGGTAGGTGATGATCTTGGCACGGGTCACAAACTTCTTGTGCACATGGTCATTCAGAATCAAGTCCAGGTAGCGCTGACGGAATCGGGTTTCCTTCAGGGAGAAAGTCCGAGTGTTAGCGACAAAAATATCTCAGTCAACAAAGGTAAGGGCAAAGCCCCCCCAGGCCCAGAAACCATGGTCAGACCCTGATGCAGTGGCCTGCATTCTCCCATAGCCCATCTCTTTCAGCTTCATTGCTCCCCACAGCACTGCAAAGTCCATCCCCACCGCAGTTCCAACCCAGGGATTTGTACCAGAGGTCTCCTGATCCCAGGCACAGGTTAGCAGAGGAGGGAGAAGCACACCAGCGCACCTCCCACCGCGGCTCACCTTGTCCTTAAGGCCAAAGTGCAGATGTGGCAGCATGTGGAGACAGGGGGACAGCAGGGTCATCTCAATGGGGACAATGCTCAGCTCGCCCTTTTTGGTCTTCCCGGGGTTACCACGGACGCCGATGATGTCTCCGCGGCGGAGCTTGTTATTGATGGCCACGAAATCATCCTCCGATTTGTAATTCCTGGTGTGATGCAGGTTGACGAGAAGGATGGCAGCTGAGATTAACGGGATTTTCTTTAGGCCCCATATAATGAAGCTATCTGTAAAATTAAGACTGATACAGTACAGCGATGCAAAGTACTTAGGATTTGTAAAATTAACTACAAACTGCGTTTCCAGAAAAGTTCGGACATTTTCTGAAAAGCAATAAAAACAAACCTGCATTATGTTAAATCACGTGACAAAATACTGACAAAGATTGCCGACCGTTTCACAGACCAACTAAACTGAATTTTGGAAAAGTACACAGAGCCAGAATTTTATACCTGCAACATACGACAAAAGTTTGGACAGAGTAAAAATGAGACTGAAAAGGGCACAGAATATTCCAGTAACGCCAGTCTGGAAGACCCCAGATTAAACAGGCTAACTGGAAGCAAATGAGGTATCATGACTGGGTATAAAGGCAGATTCCATCGAAGGCTCACTCTTTTCAAGGAAGGATGGGTCGTGGCATACCCCTTCATGCCAAAAATGCATGAGCATTGTTACTCACTTCAAAAGGAACATTCCTCAGCACAAGATTGCAGAGAATTTAGGTCCTGCAACATCTACAGTACACAAAACTGTGAAAAAATTCTGAGAATGCAGACACATCCACGGTTGGATAAGCGTGACTTTCGAGCCCTCAGGCTGCACTGCCTAAGAAACATTCATGCTACTTCGATAAATATAGCTACCTGGGCTGAGGAGAACTTTGCAAAACCATTGTCACTTAAGACAGTCTGTCACTGCATCCAGAAATGCCACCTGAAACAGTATTACACGGGGAGGAAGCTATACACCAACTCTACGCAGAAACGCCGGCGAGTTCCCCAGGCCCGAGCACATCTCAGATGGACTGAAAAGCTGTGGGACCATGTGCTGTGCTCAGATGAGTCCACATTTCAGCTTGATTTTGGGAAAACCAGAAGCCAATTTCTCCGTGCCAAAGATCAATCCGACCAGACTGCTATCAGCGAAAGGTGCAAAAGCCAGCATCTGTGGCGGCATGGGTGAGCTGCATGTATGGGAAGGTACCATTGACTCTGAGACGTATATTAGGATTTTAGAGAGACACGTTATTTCAGCAGGACAATGCCAGACCACAATCTGCACGGGCTATAATAGAAAGGCTGTGTGGTTATGCTTCATGGCCTGCTGGCAGTCCAGATCTATCCCCTATTGAAACGGCATGGCACATCACGAAGAGGAGAATCCGACAACAGCGACCACAGACTGCTGAGCAGTCGGAGTCTTACACTGCGCAAGAAAGGACAACATTTCCAGTTACAAAACGGCTACAATTAGTATCCTCAGTTCCAAAAATGATTAAGGAGTGTTATTAAAAGGAAAGGCGGTAACACAATGGAAAAAGTCCCAACTGCTGAGTGTGTTGCAGCCATCAAAATTCTAACTTTATATATATTTCCAAAATACAATTATACTGATCAGCAAAAATGTTGAAAATCTTTTGTCAATTAAATAAAGGTTTGCATGAATTACGAATGACAGATTTGTGTTTTTATAGCTTTTTAAAAACATCCCAACTTTTCTGGATATGGTTTGCATAATACTTATTACTGTCTGCCAACCCCGGGATTTGAACCAGCAACCTTCCCATCACACGCACAGCATCCTAACCCACTGAGTGACATTGCCCTCACAGAATAACCACTTACTGGCAGACTGGCAGCAGTGCAGTTCAGAGGGACATACCTGGAGTTGGCCATCACCTGCAGCTTTTTGCCCTCCCCTCGGAGGTCATAGAACAGCAGCTTTGCACCGGAGGCCCTTTTGGCATGAACACGACCTGCCGAGGTCAGCACATGGTTTTTACCAAAGACCCAATGTCTCAAGGATGACAGGAATTGAATAGCTCAGGTCCAGAAAGTAAAAATCATGGCCAAGATTTTTTGTTCCGACCAACCAGTCGAGAACTGTGTGACCGTGACTCTTTATACTCAACTGGTCGGTTGAAACAAAATCTTTGTCAGGATTTTTATTTTCCGGACCTGGACTATCCACCTCTGAGGACAACTCAATGACACCAGGGTCCCCCAGGCTCCTACCGGCCACATTGAGGACGACGTCCAGCTGGTCACCGGGCTGCAGGTTTTGGTACTTTTCAATGAAGTCTGTGAGTGACAAGTCCACTTTAAATTTGTGAGGGTAGGGGTCCTCCGACGTGCCTTTCAGCAACTGGACGGCTTGCGTGCGTATCTTGTAGTATTGCTGCGGGGAGAAGGAGGGCCATCCAATGAGACGACAAGCAGAAGGACGCAAGCTTGCCGGTACGTTTCTATCATGTGATCAGGGTATCAACCGGGAGGATGAACAATGACAGAGGAAAGCCTTTGTCATAAGACCAATAGAGGGTTGGCATTATGATTTTCGAAGCATAAATGAATACTGTAAGAGACAGAACAGTGTACATGAGATTAAAGCGAGTCATGTTTCTGCTTCATACGATGCAAGAATTCAGAAACCATTGGTTAAATTCAGACATTTTATTCTTCCACATGTGCTTCAGCGGTCCTCTATCAAATGAGCCTGAGACATTAACTGCACAGCCAGTGCCTGAGACAGCAGACACCTGGGGCTGGACGCTATCAAATGAGCCTGAGACATTAACTGCACAGCCAGTGCATGAGACAGCGGACACCTGGGGCTGGACGCTATCAAATGAGCCTGAGACATTAACTGCACAGCCAGTGCATGAGACAGCGGACACCTG
>JAODKM010003516.1:0-27231 GCA_026780845.1 Petrocephalus sullivani
CTCCGATCCGGACCCGTTTTGCGGATCTGTTCCGGAGCCTCTGATACCTCCGGGGCGGATCCGGTGCGGAGTCATTTCGCTATCTGGGACACTGCATGGCGGTCTTCTTTGGCAAACGTAATAATGCCCATGATACAGTAAGGGGTCAAATACATTAATAACATGTACAGTTAAATGTATAGTTAAGAGAAATATAAAACTATAACGTAGATTACAAATTAGCGCAAACGGCGCTCGTTGTTGTAACTCCTGTGCGCATTATCAGTACATAACAGGGTTGTGCACCATTCAGAAATGACTTGCGAATGACCATGAAAATGAAATGCAATTCATAAAATTGGTTGAAAAAACGTTGCAGAATTGCAATTAAAATTTGAATATAAAGAAGTAGAATTAAAATAGGAGTCATTTCACATACATAGTGTAAGTGCAGCTGTAACAATACAGCTTAAAACTTCAAATGGGTTACACAGCACGTTAACATAAACAGCCCCCCGATATAACGGATACTTATTGAAGTAAAAAGTACCCGTTAGCGATGCCCCATGACCCTCTGTTGGACCATCTGACTGAATGCGTGGAATCGATGTTCCTGTTATCGACAGTCCGTGCTTTTCTTACGCGGAGGCGGGGGAGGAGCCAACAAAGTACTACTTAGAGATCGTTCGTTATTTCTGAATTAACGAAGGATTTTGGGAAAGGCTCGTGGACCTCGCTCTCTATATTCCTACAAACTACGTTATCTTGTTTGTTATTCACAGTTTGTTCGTTATTTTGGGAAAGCCACCCCAGATATGTCACATTTATGATTTACAACTTAGAATTAATTTAATTTCCATTCCAGTTTCTCTCTTGAAAGAAAATGGTATGAAGTACAAAGGAACATTTTGAAGACACAAAAAACATTGAGAAAACAATTGCTTTTTTGCTTTTTAAATGTTTTTGCATTTTCTCGTATGCGTTTGTGTCTTTTCAGTACGTCATGATTCACCCTCCAGGGCCCCCATAGACTGGGGCCTGAGGAGATGCCATATCTGTCTTTCCTCAACAAACACCAACATGCCAGTACATCCTTAATTATAACCCACATGAATGGTTTAAAACATTTGTGTCTGTTACAGGCGCATAATGTAAAGCTGGCTTTCAGCTCATCAAGGGAAGGTTCAGCCCCCTTTAGTTAGAGGCTGAACTCCAATGACAGTGTCTGTAGCTTATTTTAAACGTTCAGTTTTGTGACAGTTGTGTACTCACAGGGCACACCCACAGGGCACACTCACAGGGCATACCCACAGGGCATACCCACAGGGCACACTCACAGGGCATACCCACAGGGCACACTCACAGGGCTCACTCACAGGGCATACCCACAGGGCACACTCACAGGGCACACTCACAGGGCACACCCAGCACTGCCTGACAATCTGGCACCCGAAAATACGGTCACATATCCAGGGATACACATGAAAAAGAATAACAATACATTTTTAATTGAGTCCCTGGCATGTGAACGTTATTTGTTTAATTTTGTAAATCTCTCCCCTGTGTCATTAAACCAGCAAAATGGGATTGGCAGCGGATCGCAATCCGTGAATGCATTTCCGTTAGCTCCAGATAAAAACCACTCAATAGCAGAAGTAAAACCCAGTTATGCCGGATACAAACATTTCATTATGATTATTTCATTAGCTCCAGGAAAGATATGTAGCCTTCTGTGAATTCACACAAAATTATTATTCGAATGATTGACTGTATTTCTTTGTAATGATGCCAACACGCTGCTTAGCAATGATATACCATATGTTTTGACTCCTTTGACTGAAATATGGTTTAATAGCTTCACAGTTCCTTCATTGGGTTTATAGGGGTGATCGTATGCTCAGTCAGACCTTCTAGGGGTAGATGCCGGTCTGTCTGACAGACTGGCATCTCTGAAGTGCTCGCTGTATGTGTCCTGTGACAGGCTGGCATCTCTGAAGTGCCCGCTGTGTGTCCTCTGACAGACCGGCATCTCTGAAGTGCCCGCTGTATGTGTCCTCTGACAGACTGGCATCTCTGAAGTGCCCGCTGTATGTGTCCTCTGACAGACTGGCATCTCTGAAGTGCCCGCTGTATGTGTCCTCTGACAGACTGGCATCTCTGAAGTGCCCGCTGTGTGTGTCCTGTGACAGACTGGCATCTCTGAAGTGCTCGCTGTGTGTCCTCTGACAGACCGGCATCTCTGAAGTGCCCGCTGTGTGTGTCCTCTGACTGACTGGCATCTCTGAAGTGCCCGCTGTGTGTGTCCTGTGACAAACTGGCATGCCTGAAGTGCTCGCTGTGTGTGTCCTCTGACAGACTGGCATACCTGAAGTGCTCGCTGTGTGTGTCCTCTGACAGACTGGCATCTCTGAAGTGCTCGCTGTGTGTGTCCTCTGACAGACAGGCATCTCTGAAGTGCCCGCTGTGTGTGTCCTCTGACTGACTGGCATCTCTGAAGTGCCCGCTGTGTGTGTCCTGTGACTGACTGGCATCTCTGAAGTGCCCGCTGTGTGTGTCCTGTGACAGACCGGCATCTCTGAAGTGCCTGCTGTGTGTGTCCTCTGACAGACAGACATCGCTATATGTGTCCTCTGACAGACTGGCAGATTAGCCTACGTCTACTACATTACCCACATTTGCCTATTTATATGAACAGAGCTCAGAATGACTGTGACATAAAACATGTTTTCTAAACATGTTTGGCACAACCTGTCACTTCATATTATTTGCCATTTTCAGAGCTGAGACTGTGTCAGTGCTGCTTGGGAAAGTCCTGCTAGAAGGAGGTCTTTGTAGCCTTGGCCATAGTGTTTGCTGGCAATGGAGAGAGGATCTGAATTAGCATGTTAAAAGGCTGCAGGACCCAGTGCTATTATGTTGTGATCATTCAGAGTCCCTCAGCCAAAAAACCATTACAGGGTATTTGTTCACATAAAGGCACCAAAGGCCGACCTGAGACATGGCCGCACACTGGCCACAGACAGGAAGGCTTTCTGGAGATCCACTTGAGACTTGTTTAATGTCAAAGGTAAAAAGACACCACTTGGCAAGTCGTATGTTTTCCATCTTGGAAGTGAAATAAAATGAAGGTCATTATAAAGACAGACCTGTCGCGACCCTGAAGAGGACTGAACATGTCTGACTGTCATCAGTCAGTGAGACGAAACACAGCCAGATGACAAATGGCCATCTTGCACATGTTCGGGTTCCTGTACTCAGCTGGCTTCTTTTGGAGCCATGGGGGCCTTGGGCCACATGCTTCTGTCTCTCTCTCTCTCTCTCTCTCTCTCACACACACACACACACACACACACACTCACACACACACACGCACACTCACATGCATGGTTCCTTCACACACACACAAATGCATGCTTATTTCACACACACACACACAGACACACACACATACCATATATTCTTGTCTTTATGGGGACACTCCATTCATTCCTATGGGCATAATCCTGATCCCAACTATGACACCCTTAACCCCTACCCAGCCCTAACCTTAACCATAAGTAACCAAACAAAATATGATACTTTTGGCATTTTTAGTTTTTTGATTGCAGACAGATTTTTATAACATTCCCTTATGGGAACCAAAAAAATGTCCCCATAAGGTAGAAAATAACACACAACAGGTTGTGGGTCCCCACAACGTAATATAAACATAACCACACGTGTGCTGCGGGTGATTCTCACCAGATGAAATGTGACAGGTTGCACCAGTTCCTCTGCGGAATGAGCTCCATCTCCCGCCTGAACCAGTCTCCACACGTCTCCATCTCCAGCAGCAGCGCTGTCTCGTTGCACAGAGCCGGTCGGCTTCTCCAGTCCAGAGAGGGCAGCCACTCTGTTGGTTTGTTGATGCTTTCTGCTGCTAGACATCAGTGACATTTAACAGCATTATCAGCGGCGACTTGCTCTCAGAAACACGCATTGGCGCTGCCGACCGGCTCCAGAAACTGTCTTGAAACACAATGGTTTGCGAAGCGATCATTTTAAAAATCAATGACAAATAATTAGTTTTTAGAAATGTCATGACATGTGATGAAAAGGTGACAGTGTTGGATCAGGCCTGGCGGAGGCTTACCTGACCACCCGCCCGTCATCATGGTATTTGCTGAAACAACAAAACCAACCTCAAATCACACATACATTTCAAACTCTTTGCCTCATCAGTATCATTAAACAGCCATAATTACACTGATTAATAAATTCATTACTTCATGAATGTAAAACAGCAGACAAGAATCATTATCTTTCTAAACCTCATCTATATACAGGTGCGGGTTCCATCCTTCTGGCTTTGATAAGATCTTCTAGCAGCATGTTAGGGGTGCTGCACGTGGAGTTTGAAGACACGCATGCTCAGATGCTTCACTCATTACATGGAATTCAGAAATCCCCTGCACCAGGATGGAGGTAAATACAGGAAGACCTAGAGCAGGTGCTTCAGCCTTGGGTGAAATTGAAGAAGAGCCCTGATGTAAGCAAACTGCAGTTAGATAATCACATTCTCTTTCAAGGCTGCTCAGCTCTTGCTTGCTGTTAAAGAAAGGACAGTGAGGAGGATCTGGCCACCTTTGAGAAGCTAAAGTAGTTTTCATGATAAGTGACTGCCATGTCATTGTTAGTTAAAGATCTCATCTAAAGATCTGGCATAAATAAAGGTTCCGGTAAAGCTGCACAGAGCCTTAAGCTGGAATGAACCCTGTGATGTTGATCTTCTGCCTTTAAACGATGTGTGTTGCTAGACATGTGAGTTACCTTCTTAAGCAAATGCTGTTCAGTTCATTGTTCTCCTTTGGCAGGACCCCAAGCACCCTTACAAACCACTACCATTGTACCATACATTAGCATCCTGACTGGCCTGAGGTACCGTGTGGTAGGGTAAGTGCTTCACTCATGACCGGAAGCCTCTTCAAAGAGGGCAGAGGACAGATTCATCAACTGTCACTAAGCTATTTTCATTCTGAAAACAAAACAGCATGTATAAGTCACTTTCAGTCAGTAACAGCTAGGTAAAAATGGCATTACGTCTCCCTACAGATGATTCTACTCCCTAGTCACATTCCAGACGATTCTGCTCCCTGGTCACATTCCAGATGATTCTGCTCCGTGGTTACATTCCAGACAATTCTGTTCTTTGGCCATATTCTGGATGATTGTGCTCCCTGGCCACATTCCAGGCGATTCTGCTCCCTGGTCACATTCCAAAGCCTTCAGCTCAGTATGTACAGTAAATCTTCTTGCTGATCTATTGAGTTGTATTTTATTTGCTTTTATTTACTGCCCCCCCGTTCCTCATTTGAATTGTGCCTTTGTTAGTCTATAGCTACAGTATAACCTGTGTGTATGCTGACATTATGATCCTCACCAAGGTGCTGGAGCTCACAGGAATACTTTCAGGGATGCTTCACTGCGACCAATCATCATTCAGGAACAGCAGCTGAGTCATCTCGGCCAATCACAGCTCTCCAGATCTCGTCACCACCGCTGTATGACAACCTCAGGGGCCTGGTTGGATGCCTCATCTATTCTGCACTATTTCTGCTTAATGTATAATTATGGTGATTCCAAAATGGTCCCAATATACCAATGCATGTTAAATAAGAATAAAAGTATGTCCAGGATATCAGACTGTAGTTACTGTAATTAGGACATGCTAATGGAAACGGCCATTTTGGACTGCATTTTGCTTATTCATGCTTGTGTGACGCACAATGTTAATCAGCATATTTGGAGCCTAACGGTCATGCATGATAAACTTTAATCGCTTCTTCACACATTTCAGAAAGTCTCCTGGCAAGTGTAATAGACTCATCAGCTTGGACTCCTCTCATAATTAGGATGGGGTTGGTAATATCTTATAACCTATGGCTGACTATGCTGACATTGTGGTAGTGTTTAGCATCAATGTTTGTTCATTTTTGCAGAACTGAAACTTTACAAGGGCCAAAAAGCCAAACTGCAGTGAATGAAATCTTTATATGCACAAAGGTGTAGCGTAAAGGGAATAGCAAGAAACATTGATACATGCATAGGTGTTACATGCAATTCTGGCAGCTGGAATGAGTGAGACAGGGTGAGCTGAATGGAGCATGCGCACTGGCAGCGCGGTCAGGACCATGTGCTCCATGACCTTTAACCCCAATCAGACAGTCTGCCTGGGGGAGACGCTCAGGGCACTGCACCTTGACCATGGTTTCCTTGCTCACAGACCACCTGACCAGTGTCACATCCTCACAAACCACCAGAGGGCGACAGTGAGCAGCCGGTTGCGGCAGACTTCCGGAAGGCGCGTGTTGAAGGCACATGTTGACTATTACCTATCTGTCACGAGGACAATCTCGCTGCCTGCTTTGCTCTGACTGTGCACCCCACTTATTCCCAGTCTATTCCCGGTGTCATCTGGTTGACCTGTGTGTATTGCCCTGACTGTAATGTTTGCCTTGACTTTTGCACATGGAATCATAAATTAAGGCTATCCATCAATAAATGCCCCTCGCCGACCCCAGGATGCGGGGCACTGCTGCCGCTCGGCGCCAGTGTTTCTGCGCCCAAGCACCTCGCTCACCATGGAACTAAGAAACGCCCTGTTTTGAAATCAGTCTTCACTCATCGGTGTATCTGATCTATTTCCCTCTATTTTCATATCAGGAAGCAAGCAATTTACTCAAGATATGCTTTTAAGGTTACAATCCCAATGTTGTGGGTGTTTTGCCACGTTATGCGTGCCACTGCTTTCACTGCAGAATTATCTTACAGCCTCTGCTGGATGCAATTCATTAGATATTAAAGCATTCACAGCAGGCCTATATATTAAAATGCATTATAATGTTAACAGTATCCCCACAACCCTGCATTAAATAAACAATTGTAAGATGGATGATGAATGTTAACAGTATTTCAGCACCCTTCTAAGAAGGAACAAATTTGATCAGACAAAGAAATTAAAAGAAAAAATGTTGCATTATTCATCCATCCATCCATCTCCCAGACTGCTGGCCTGATACAGGATTGTGGTGAGATTGGAGAATACCCAAAGAAAATATCTTTTTTTTTTCCGATAAATATCTGCTTACACTTCTTGTACTCAGACCTATGCTTTCCTTAGACTTACGGTTCTCTGACTTCTCCAACATAAGGCAGGGGACACCCTGGGCGGGATGCCAGTCCATCACAGGGCACACACATACAAGCAATGCTGCAGTACTAGTTCCCCTAACTGCATGTGCTTGAAAAGTAGAGCCTCCAAAGGAAACACACTCAAGTCAGATAGGACGTGCAAACTTCATACACACAGAACAGGGGCGGCATTACATTTGATGGAAAGCAACCAAGCTACCACACACCTGGTTTGTAAGTCATTAATTTGTATGAAAATCCCAGGCGTTGCCTGATATTGGATATGACCTCCAGAATCCTTTGGGGGCAGTAACCTGTGCTCCACAGCTCATATAAAACGTACACTCCTCTGTCTGGCTCATTTCCCACATGATCTTTCTATAACCCGAAGGTTGCCGATGCAGTCAAATCGAATACCCTGCTGTAGGCTTGAGCACCCAGCCTCCCGCGCGAAGCCAGGCGTATCAACAGGCGAACATTTTCATCACTTCGTATACTGGTGTCAGTAACGCAACAAAGTAACAATTTGCAGCACTGTAAAGTAATAACTATTTGGTAAATATAACGATTAAATTTAGAACAGCTAAATCCATCGGAAAATTGTTTAACAGTACGACTGTGGTAAAGAACAGCGTATGTGTTCAGGGGCACAAAGTGTATCTGCACCTCTGGGTCTCCTTGTCAATAATGATAATAATAATAATAATACATATTAGAGGGAACTTACAGCTGCAGTGCTAAATGCTCCAACGTAGTCTTATATAGCTTCAACTTAAACAACTGCGGTTCTTTATAAACAAATCAGCTCTTCTGTAAGAGATTTCCCATTTTTTTATTCTAACCTATGAATTGATTTACGACGGAGTTATAACTTACATTTGTTTGCACCTGCGAATCGGAAGGATGCTATTCGTCTCTAAAAGGAATTAATGCGCTAGGAAAATAGCTGACTTACCGAAAAGGCAGAAAACAAACAGATCGGCAGTAAGTGGTGCATTTTTATCCATAACGCTCTCAGACGTGGTCCGACAGAGGGAGTGCGCATGGATTACGGCCGGGCAATAAGTGCCTGTAGTGCAGCATGATCTATTCCACAAGGAACATCCTCCATGGTCCATGATCCATGACGGAGGCGATTTCTCACACGTGCCACTTGTTAGAAGTAATGCAAAGTTCCGTTATAAGCATATCGTCTCATCCGCAGCTGGACGGCCACCTCGGCATTCGGGGATTCGGAGAGGAGTGAGACTCAGGATGCTGGGTCCGGCTGTCAGTGCGCCCCTCCCGCCACCCCCCCACGTGGGACACGGGGGCTGAGCGAGGAAGGGGGGGGGGGGGGTCACATGGCTAAGACAGCAGAAGGAGTCTCCGCAGACTGGGGGGCATCTGACATATAGATACCCTCAAGTATACTAATATACTCCAGTGTTTAAAAAGAAAAACAACACATACAACGGCTTCCTTTGCACAATATTCGTTTATCATATCAAAACACACATAAAACAGTAAACGGTGTTTAATTTATCAGATTCAGAAAGTACAAATCTAGGCCAAGATTTTGTTTCGACCAGCAGGCAGAGTACTCCGTGATAACGCGTCTCTTTGGGCATGGATTTGTAGTTGGTGAATCTCAACTTTTCACATCTGAAATTTATACACAAGTTATTAAATGTGGGCCTATCCATAATTCATAATTTCAAAGAAGTCGCACTAGACAGATATTTAGGTTGAATGATGGTATTAAACACTGGCTAGTTATTTTATCGAATTTCAGATTGTAATTAGGCTCACATTTCAATATAGTTTTCCTATTAGAAAGACAACGTTCATGGTATTAGGTTATTTACAAACTGGGATTCTGTGACACTTTGTAACTCTCAGTTCCATGTAAAGCTAAGAATACGATACATTTTTCAGCATTAACATGTAGTGCTACTCATTTAGTTAATACATAGAACTGGTGGAGACCGTGGAGCATTTCGCATAAATGATCATGGAAGCAGTGTTTCCGAAAAAGCACTTTCTAGTCTGAATAGATTCTGATAGATCTATATTAATTCATTGATTTCTGTAATGTTACAAAACATATGAAAAAAACATATTATCCAATACATCCTCAATATTAATGTTCATGATCTGGATACATATGAATATGGAAACTGGGAAAACGGGACGCATCAACACACCTACATATTTTGGAAGGCACTGTGCTTGCTGCTGCAACTTTACGATATAATGGATCTGATTTTACGTATGTCTAATTGTAGGACAACGCGTCGAAAGGACTTTGAGATGAAGGCGCCCTCTTGTGGCGATAATGGGGACTTTGCGGCGTTTCAAAGCGGCCGCTACAGATCTGCGGAGCGCTGTTTCCGGGGGGACCGTAAAAAAGGGCGCACCGGTGGCGGTCCATACAAACGTGCGCTGATCTGCGCGGGGGATCGTGAACATCTCTCAGTATTCTGCAGGACCTCACTTACGAGCGCTTACATACTTCAGAATGAGGTTCCGGGCTAAAATACTCGATGTGGGCTGTCTCAATAGTTTTACACGTGAGTATTACTTAGCTACTCATCTTCTGCTTGTTACGACTCTTTGGGCGCCCTGCCTCTGCAGACAGGACTGACGCGCCGTCTCCCGCACTGCAGGCGTTGTTAATACCATCTCCAAACTGACCAAGAGCTGCACCCTGCGGCTCACTGCCGACAACCTGTACTTCATGCTGTCGGACAAGGTGGCCAACGGCGGCGTCAGCATGTGGTGCGAGTTAGACCAGGTAACCTGACTGCGGCTCTCTATGCACATAACCCGCCGATTTCGGACGCTAAGGGTGGTTCGGGCCGTCAGCGCTTCCTGTAAATATCTCCGCAGGGCAACTTTTTCGATGAGTTCCAACTGGAGGGAGTGGCATCGGATGCAAACGAGATATATCTAGAGCTTGTCCCGGAGAACCTTTCCCGGGCTCTGAGAACGACGCAGAATGCCAAGTCTCTGAAGGTGAAGCTGACGAAGAAGCACTGCCCGTGTCTGACGCTGGCCGCCGAGCTGGTAAGGGCTGCCCGCCTCCCGATGGGGCCGATAGCGCCCCTAGCGGTCGCCGCCGAGCTGGTAAGGGCTGCCCGCCTCCCGATGGGGCCAGTAGCGCCCCTAGCGGTCACCGCCGAGCTGGTAGGCGCCTCCCGATGGGGTCAGTAGCGCCCCTAGCGGTCACCGCCGAGCTGGTAAGGGCTGCCCGCCTCCCGATGGGCCCAGTAGCGCCCCTAGCGGTCACCGCCGAGCTGGTAGGCGCCTCCCGATGGGGCCAGTAGCGCCCCTAGCGGTCGCCGCCGAGCTGGTAAGGGCTGCCCGCCTCCCGATGGGGCCGATAGCGCCCTTAGCGGTCGCCCCCGGATTTAGCTCATCTCAGTCAGTGTCAAGCACGCGGGGTTTTATAGCTATTTATAACTATGCTTTTGCTGTCTAAATTGTCAATCGCTTAGCAACAGTCTGATAAAGTTAATTTCAAGCTGAATTAAGTTCCCGTTGTAATAAAGGCAGCTGCCTTTTTATTGTTCCGGTTTCTCTCCATACCAGATGACATTGCTTTTGAGTTATGATCACTGGCATTCAGAGCATACAGTTTCCAGGGCAACAGCATTTTGGTACACAGTTTGTCACCTGTCACGAAACGGTCTGTTTCCTCCCGAAGCCGTCTCTGTCCAGTGTCAGCCGAGTCGTCACACACGACATTCCCGTGGACGTCATTCCCAGGAAGCTCTGGCATGACTTCAAGGAGCCCACTGTGCCGGATTTCGACGTGAGTGACACTCTATTGATAACTTGATTCTCAGCGACCTTTCAGTTTCGCCGTAACGCTGGTTGTATCGGGTTAACACAGGCTTTTTTATCATTACCCATTTCAAAAGGTTAGTATATACCTACCTCCTCTGAAGACAATGAAGAACGTAATAGATAGGATGAAGAACCTGTCAAACTTTTTGGTGAGTGCTGTTTAAATGTTAGCATTGTCATTACAGTCCTGCTATTAAAAAAAAAAAACGTAAGAATTTCACGACGACTGTGTAATGCATGCATGATTTAAAACGAAACAAAAAAATGTCATCAGCTACATAAGTATAAATGAAGCCTGTCGTGTTTTGGCAGCTGGATTGTTTATGCGCCTGAGATGTGGTGTATTTTAATTGGCTGTGGTCTATGTTGTCCCCCTTGAAGGTTCTGGAAGCAAATCGAAGTGGCCAGATGAATCTGAAGATTGAGACGGACTTGGTGTCTGTCTCCACTCACTTCAGGGATCTCGGAAACCCTCCCTGGGGTGAGCTGAGATCCTTAAAAATGGGTCACAGCAGAGAATACCAGCCGGTTCCATTTTATAGTGGGGTGTTCCATTAAGAAGGATTTCTCCGCTATCTGAGTTAACTTAAGCTAGAAGTCATGATTATCCAATAGGAGTGTAAGTAAGGAGCATTTCTATTGGACAGTCATGGCTAGCTTAAGTTAACCCAGCTAACTGAGAAATCCTGCTCTGTGTAAACACTCCCCCCCTCCCCCCCAGCGCATTTCAGCTGGTTTGTTTTCATGCACATGTGTGGCCTTGACCTAGTCACATATGGGTGTCCGAATCGGGTCACACCGTCCCCGTGTCCTCAGATGACGGTGGGTCCCAAGGAGCCAGTCAGGACCTGGATACCATGGCGCAGGCACGCGTGGACATCAAGAAGCTACAGCAGTTCCTGTCCAGCCAGCAGGTCAACCCTAGCAAGGCCATGTGCAGTAAGCTGACCGCCTCTTTTCCTTTGATTGCACTGTGCATCCTGCCTGTTTATTTTGCAAACAGTAGTTTTTTTAATACATGAAATCATTTTGCTGCAGTTACATGCCGAATAGACCAGAATTGCCCAGTAATTCAGTTGCCTCATTTCTGTTGACTTCAGTGTGTGATTGAGCGTTTATGCGTGCATGTGCCCTGCCATGGACTCCCATCCTGTCCCATCCCATCCCATCCTGTGCTCCTTGGGATAGGTCCCAGGCCCCCACCTGACCTCACAAATGCTCTGCTGGATGAATGGGCAAAAATTCCCACAGACGCTCCAAAACCTTGTGGAGAGCCTTCCCAGGAGAGTGGCAGCTGCTATAGCTGCAAAGGGGGTCAAACTATATTGCTGCCTTTGGATTTAGAATGGGATGTCATAAAAGTTCCTGTGGGTGTAATGGCCAGGTGTCCAAATACTTTTTCCCATATATTGTTTTACCTGGCTGGACCTCCCCCTAATTGCTAAATGCTAAATGGAACACATTTGTCCTTTACCCCAGCTAGGTGGCTGTGCCATTGGGCCCGTAACTCCCAAGTGCTCCGAGGACTGCTTTCTCAAAAACGTGTATTGCTTTGGGTAAAAGTGTTTGCTAAATAAACTAAATCAAATGAATAAATGATCCCCAAACACTGTCCCACAGATATTGTCGACCAAAGAATGGTTCACTTCATCTGGCTACATGAGAATGTGTCCCTGCAGTATTTCATCCCAGCCATGACGTGACGCGGGCGGCTGGGTTTCAGGTCTGTGTGAAAAGAGGCCCAGCAGAGACAGAGTGAGAGAGACCGGCAGCCAGGACTGGGTTAGGGTCGTCGGCTCTCTCCGTCATGCGGGGAGAAATCACATTGTTAGCATTCAGCCTCCAGCAGACGTGGCCCATGTTCATCGTGCTTCTTTAGAAGATAAACACGGCTGTATTAACGTGTTCCTGGTGTTGGCTATTTATCTGTTCTGTGAAGTGTTTGTTGACAGGAGTTAAGATGTACCCTTTCTTTTAAAAGGTTTTTTGGTTAAGTATGACAGAGAGCTACTTTTTGCACTTCATTAAATATATTTTGAGTAGTTATGAGCCCATCGGCACTGGAATATAAAATAAAGAGAACTTAAAAAAGTGCAGTACCCTTTTCTTTTATACACACCTGTACACCTGAAAACTGTTAAAATGAGCACAATTTCTATGACGAGTTTGTGCAGAGAAGTTTTAAGCTTTTGTATTACATGGCTGCCAAAGATAAACAGAACAAGGTCCCACCTGTTTACTCTGTGGCAGTAAATGTTTAAGTGCCAGACAGGTAAAACGTATTACGGCACGGACACGCCTGCCTGGCCCAGTGGGGGCCCGACTGGGGACGCCGAGCAGGACCCCGGCGGTGCCCCTGGTCATGGCGATTCCCACACCGATTATAAGATCAGAACCCCAAACTAAGCTCATTCACCTAGAGCTGGAAAGGGAAGGTAGATTCACAGCTATACCACGTCCCAGGCATCCGCGGGACCGCAGTTACTTCCGAAATCACGGGGGCGCCCCGGTGCAGTTCCAGAGCCTAGGTGGCGCACTAGCCCCGTTACACCCGATGCTTAAACACCACATTTGGTTATAGCGCTGTTATTCAGCTTACTGTCTCTCTGGGTGAGGTCTCTGTAAATGGTTAACAAAACCAGAGAGAGCCAGTACCTTTCTTTACCTAGTAAGGTACGGTTAGGGTAAGCAAGAACGGAACTGCTCACAAACATTTTACAAGCGCCACCTGTCTATTCACTATTACATTATTTTTAGTCCTTCGGGTTTAATCGCACCCGTAACTTGAATGTTGCATGCATTCATTAGCAAATGATTTTATACCAGTGAAATCCGTTTTGGGTGGGTTTTCGCAGCTCTGAGACTGTTTACCGCGTTCAGGGCTCTGGGGAATACACAAAAACACTTGTGGGAGCAATTATGGTTTAATTAGTGGATTGCATTACACCGGTTTTCCTGCATGATTAACTTTGTCGGTACAACATACCTTTCCTCTGAGGAAATACACCAAAAGATAAGCAAATGTAAATGCGCGTGAATAATTTTTAAATCTACAAATGAATATTAATAGGGAGGGGGAACTAACGATGTGCTACAACAAATGACATTTAAATATCTTACAATTCCAAACGTATATACTTCAAATATTTCTTGAATACTTTCTTATTTAATTTCTTGCGGTCATTTTCAAGTTCAGGCTCACGGCTTGATACGAAACTGCGACCGATTCCTATGTACATATTTTCCCCCCTTATGGTTTATTTGTGCCGTCCAGGACTGCGGCCGCCGTTCGGACAGCCAATCGGAGGGCACAACGTGCTCCGTGCTTCGAGTGAAGTGGCAGCACGCGATTGGTGCGCAGCGCGAATTAAAAGCCAATGGCAGGCTGGCAAGTCAGTCGATCGCAAGTTTGACACCCTGAAATCAAACGAGGTCCGCGGCCGCCGGGGTAACAACCGGGAGCTTAAAGCCAGGGAGCAGCCGGAGCCGGGCAACCGAGTTCCAGCGTCGCCGTGCCGTAGGTGTGAGTGCCGCCCCCAGCGTCCCCCCAGCGCCCATCCAGCGTCTCCCCAGCGCCGCCCCCAGGGCTCCGCAGCACTGCGAACATGAAGGCGAAGACGGCTCTGCTGCTGCTCGCCCTGCTCGGCCTCTCCCAGCTGCTGGCAGTGACGCGGTGCCACGACGGTAACGTCCCCCTGCACGCCGTATTCGGGGCTTACCTATTCGGGGGGTGGGCATGGTGCTGCGCGACAGCGGCCTGTGCGATCGCCGGCGAGGTGCACCAGCTGGCGCATTCTTAACGTTAACTCTCTGCGTTAAATGTTTAATTAATGGGAATTTAATGGTATTTTGCGTACTGGCACGTAAATGCTGCCCGCAGTTGCAAGGCCTTGGCACGGTGGTGTTTGCGTTGCAGATGAAGATGCAGAAGAGAGTGACAGTGATGACGAAAACGACGATGATGATGATGATGATGATGACGATGATGACGAGGAAGAGGGTGATGGTACCCAGGTTAAGGAAGAGAATGGTGTATTGATTCTAACTGACAAAAACTTTGACACCTTTATACAGGATAAGGATACTGTGCTGGTGGAGTTCTATGCACCATGGTGAGTTCTGCTCTGGTTGGTATAAAGCTGTGTGATTTGTGAGCTGCTGCTGTGAGTTTTATAATGTGTGGTAAAGTTGAAACTGATTTGTATCTCATGGTTTCCTGCTTCTGGTTTTCAGGTGTGGCCACTGTAAGCAGTTTGCCCCTGAATATGAGAAGATCGCAGAGACTCTTAAAGCGAATGACCCTCCGATTCCTGTGGCCAAGGTCGATGCCACAAAAGAGAGTTCTCTAGGGAGTAGGTTTGATGTCAGTGGTTATCCCACCATCAAAATCCTGAAGAACGGGGAGGCAGTGGACTATGATGGTGACCGATCAGAGCCAGGTATGATGCCCTAAAGCTGACAAACCAGTAGCACCATAAAAACCATCGCTTACATTGTGTTGAATGATTGCTGGTAGGTTAGTGTTTTTAAAATATTCAGCAACTTTTGAAATGTCCTCTTCCTTTTTGGACTAATGCTATCTGCATTGTAATGGCCTGTTTTTCAGCGATCGTGTCTAGGGTGAAGGAGGTAGCACAGCCAGACTGGAAACCCCCACCAGAGGCCACGATGGTGTTAACGAAGGAGAACTTTGATGAAGTTGTCAACAATGCTGACATCATACTAGTGGAGTTCTATGCACCCTGGTAAGATGAGTACTGATACATTTTTGTGAATCACACAAAATGTAAATGACACCTTTACCTTAACCATGTTTTGGTTTGGTTATAGAATTTGATTTCTGGAGTTGAATTATTATAGATTAAATTACCTAAATTGGCAGTTCTAGTAGCATGCTTATGTTTTCCTGTAACAATGTTTAAGTGGCATGTGTAATTGATCTTGAAGACAAGACTGTTCATTGAAAAACAATATGAAAGTTGAATGTAACAATGACTCCAAAGGTGTGGCCATTGCAAGCGGCTTGCACCAGAGTACGAAAAGGCAGCCAAGGAGCTGCAGAAACGGACCCCCCCGATTCCACTGGCTAAGGTAGATGCCACAGCAGAAAATGAGCTTGCATCAAGATTTGATGTATCTGGTTACCCGACGCTTAAGATCTTCAGGAAGGGCAAACCTTTCGAATACAATGGGCCCAGAGAGAAATTTGGTAGGTTTCTACAAGTGTTTGGTTTCTTCCTTGGAGAACCCTCAGAGGGCACAGATCTTTATCGTCATAAGTTTACTGAGATATAGTACAAGCATCAGTTTTGGCTAAACGTGTATGCATTCTATGTGACTGCACGGCAAGTGTGTGTTTTGGGGGGAAAATAAAGTTTTTTTTTTTTTTTTTTTTTTTCTTCTTTCCAGGTATTGTTGATTATATGAGTGACCAAGCTGGGCCGCCGTCCAAACCAGTTCAGACACTCAAACAAGTTCAGGAGTTCGTTAAAGACGGTGATGATGTTGTCATTGTTGGTGTGTTTGCCAGTGATCTGGATTCTGCTTATGAAACTTATCTTGAAGCTTGTGAGTACATACATTTGAGTTAAATTTTGCATAAGCCTATTGAGTGTATGGTTATAGATTTGGAGCACCATCCACTGATTTTTTTTTTTTTTTTTCTTTCTTTTTGTGTCCTTTTATAGGTAATAACTTGAGAGATGACTTCAAGTTTCTGCACACATTCAATAGTGATGTGGCAAAGTTTCTCAAAAGTTCTTCTGGTCAAGTGGTTGTGATGCAACCTGAAAAATTCCATTCTAAATATGAGCAAAAATCAAATATCCTGACAATTAAAGTAAGTTTTAAAAAGTTTTTTTTTTTTTCCCCCTCCCATTCTAAATCTATAGTTAACATTTTGCTACTTAAATCTGTGCTGCTGCTGAGTGTATGCTGTCTTGCTACAGGACTCTACCACTGCATCTGATGTCAAAGAATTCTTTAGTAAACATGCACTTCCTCTGGTTGGGCACAGAAAACAGAGTAACGATGCAAAGCGGTACACAAAACGACCCCTGGTTGTTGTGTATTATGGTGTTGACTTCAGCTTTGACTACAGAGTTGGTATGTGTTCTAAGCTTTCGGTGAGTTTCTTTGAGTTAATTGCTGAATGGCACTGAAGTTTTAAGTGTCTGCCTGCCCCCCCCACAGCCACACAGTTTTGGAGAAGCAAGGTGTTGGAAGTGGCGAAGGACTTCCCAGAGTATGTCTTTGCTATTGCTGATGAGGAAGACTATGCTGATGAACTGAAGAGCCTGGGTTTGAGTGAAAGTGGGGAAGAAGTGAATGTAGGCATACTAGCTGATGGAGGGAAGAAGTATGCAATGGAGCCGGAAGAATTCGACTCTGACGTCCTGCGGGAGTTTGTCATGGCCTTTAAGAAAGGTGAGCTGACCTAAGCCTAGTGTTTACCCAAAGTCCCCTATTGCCCAAAAGGCTGGTCTTATCAACTAAGTGGATGATGTGTATGTGTGGCCCTCTCATGAAATGTGGTTTGGTGTCCCACAGGTAAAGTGAAACCAATTGTAAAATCCCAGCCCATTCCAAAGAACAACAAAGGTGCAGTGAAAGTGGTGGTTGGCAAGACATTCGACGAGGTCGTCATGGATCCCAAGAACGATGTCCTCATAGAGTTCTATGCACCGTGGTGTGGCCATTGTAAAAAGCTGGAGCCGGACTACCTGGCTCTTGGCAAGAAGTACAAGAATGAGAGAAATCTAGTTATCGCCAAGATGGATGCGACTGCTAACGACGTACCCCACGAAAGCTACAAAGTCGAAGGGTTTCCGACCATTTATTTTGCCCCCAGTAACAACAAGCAGAATCCTGTTAAATATCAAAGTGGAAGCAGAGACTTGGATGGCCTCTCCAAATTCTTGGAAGAACATGCAACAAAATTATCTCCTAAGGATGAACTTTAATCCATTCATGAAATTGCTGAGGACTTTGAAAGGGGACCATCTGCAGATGCAGTAGTGGTGGGGTTTGGTTAATGAAGCGGTGTAATGCTAGGTAGCCCTTTTGTCAGTTCAGATGGTGTTACTGACCCTTTTTAGGAGTTCCTCTTGTTTTCTGAAATCAAGTTTGGAAAACTTAAACTGTTTACCAGTCTATTTTGTTAAATCTTTTTAAATAAAAGATTAAAACTACCAATTTCTTGTTAATTGCTGAAATGGACAATTTAACATCTGCAGCACTTCCCTTCCTCCCCCCCAATGTGTTGGGTAAAACTTTTTTTTGCAACGCACAATATGTGTTGCATTTGAAAAGGGGGGGAAACGACACTAACCGCTAACAGGACTGATTATACAAAGGCTACTCGTTTATCAGTAAGTTGGGTAAATTAACACCCAGAGAATTAAAGTGTGATGCATATTCATGGTTACGTCGGACTGTTTCCCTTAAAAACTGACCCACTTTTAGTTTTTAAGTTGATTTAAACCTCCTGGCCAATTTCACGCGATATACCATGTAAACCTGTGAAATGCATGATCTGTGTGCCATTCGCTGTACCGCCTCGTTAAGGGCTTGCCATTCCTATGCGAGTTTGCTAGTCCCTAGTAATTCTGCATTGGGTGTCCAGGCGTTTCCCAACCCAGTCCTCGGGGAACACCTGACAGTCCACGTTTTTGCTTCCCCACCAGTACCAGGTATTCGGTGTTCCTGATTGGCTGGGAGGGAGCAAAAACGAGGACTGTCTGGTGTTCCCCGAAGACTGGGTTCGGAAACACTGGCCTGGATTATTCCCGTAAAACCTGGCTGTGTGCGCGTCAATATGGGCATTAACATTTAGTTGGATGAAACGTCAGCTGAAGTGCAATTGGCTGGTTTCATCAAAGCGAGTTACCGTTTTATACGCGTATGACACTAATGTAAGCGATTTGACATCTGTTTGGTCGCTCATGCACGCTTTTGTCAATAAACATTTCTCTCCTCCACCGTGATCTAGCGTAGTTGTGTTGCCGATCTCCGCATTCGAGCCCAGTGTGTCGGGCTCCTCACAAATGGGTGGGGTTTAATAAACCCACTGACCTCGGACGCCGCTGCAGCTGCAACCCGCTTGTCCCTCATGTTAATTCTCTGCAGACCCTACAAACTGCCAAAGGCACGGAATCCCTTCCTCCATCAGTTAACAGATTAACGTAACGTTTTCTGCGATAAGTGCATTGGCCGCATTTCCCCCTGTAACTTGGGACTATTGTCTGCTCCTGCGAAAATCCGCTCAGCATGCAGGCATGCGGCGGTACGGCGAGTTTAATATATGCATTTCACAGATCGTGTAGGGCAAACGTGTTAACGAATCAGCGTTGCAATATATATCTGCATTATTTAAAAAAATAGTTTGATTTAATCAGCTACTACGTGAACATTTCCATAACAGAAGAACAAAGAGAACTTCTCCTCATGCCCCCCAATCTGGGGCCTCCACTGCAGCGCTGCCCCTGATTGGACAGCTTCCCGGTACGATCGGGCCTGTCGGAATCCACGACACTGAAGAGGCTTAATGTCGGCGCCTGTGATTGGCTGGCGCGTTTGGCGCTCGCGGAGTCCCCAGTCTTTCCGAACGGAGAGGCGGATATTGACTGAGGGAGAAGGAGAAAGAAAGAAGAGAGTGAGTTGCTGGAGCGGAAACAGCGGGACGGGTTCGATGTCGCTCGGAAGTTCGGCCGTCGGCGGTGTACGCGTCTGCTTTAGCCGCTCGCCTTCGCGGAGGGTCCGGGGAGCGTTCGCGGGTGCGGGGAGAGCGCCGCGGCGTTAGCGGCTCTTTGTAGCGGCTCGAGCGCCGGTATCCACAGGCGCGCGGAGGTGACCCCCCCCCCCCTCCGCGCGCGCGCTAAGCCCGGACTGCGGGAGGCTCGCGCGAACCGAATCCCACCCGGAGCCCTGGAAGAGGACGGGACGGGCAGAGCGGGCACAGGTGCGGTATCTCTGTCCGGCGTCTGGCCGGCTTTATCGCGGGGGGGGGTGCCGCGCCGGCCGGCCGGCGCACTGGGCTCCGGCTGTCATGCGCGCACGGCTCGCTCCCTCGGGTTACGCCGCTCCTTTCTGTCTTTGCCTCGAACCCACGTTCCTGACCTCATTGTGACAGTGTTCTTTATTTTATCCAGATCTAATGTACAGGAGTCGTGCACTTCCGACAGTTGGGCAGCTGGCACACACACCCAGGCACGTTAGTGTCACACACCCAGGCACGTCTGTTACATACCCAGGCACGTTAGTGTCACACACCCAGGCACGTCTGTTACATACCCAGGCACATCTGTTACATACCTAGTCACGTTAGTGTCACACACCTAGGCATGCCTATGCTACACACCCAGGCACGTCTGTGTCACACACCCAGGCATGTTAGTGTTACACCTTCACATGCTGTTGTTTTTGGATTCTCTGTGGTCACCACATGCACTTACGTCTTAAGGTCAAAGTTTGCAGGCTTGTGGTGATGCCTCCCAAGGCTGGAAGCGATGTCACTTCACTTTATCTTACTTTCTAATAACCCCACTTCATATAATTGTTACCCAAATTTGTACCCCGTTGATTCAGGGATTTTCTTACCCATTGTTCTGAATTATATGTTCTGAAACATAGTGGGTAACTAGCTATTTGTTAAACATTAACAAATTAGGTCAAACGGTACAAGATTTACCCATTTTTTTGGCTGTTTTTGTCCTTTGTTTACTTGTACATTAGTTTGCCTTTTCAGATTGATTTGAGCCTGGTAGATTAAATGGTTGTTATAAATAACGTCTAAATATGATTTGTTCAGTTCGAGGTCAAGTTGTGTTCGGATAACATCTCTGAGCCATGCTGTGCTGTGTTTAATATGCAGCCAGCTGAAGCTTTTATATGACTGTCCACAGGTCAGAGATGAAGATTGTAGAGTGCATTTTAACGCAGTCTCCTTAAGTTCATGATTGCTGCAGATGAAGCCATAGGCTAAATTTACATGGGGTACTCTGAGAAAGGGCACGTATAAATCAATGCAGTGTTTTGTAGGGCAGTGAATGTGTGTCCCCCCCCCCAGATAAAGTGGAATTGACATCCATTCGCCAACAGAACAGTTCTTCGTGTAATGGCAGTTCTGTTCTGCTAGAAACTCTGGTTTAAAAGGCTTACAGCATCGAAATAGTGGTTCTTTCAGACATCTTAATAATGGCATTTAAAACTGAACACTACTCATTTGAATAAAAAAAACAAGACAATTCAGCTAGTTCGGTTTTATCAAGCTGTTATTGGCTCTTCGTAACATGCCTTCCCGTACAAACTAAATTAATGTTCAATAGCGGCTGAAGACATTTATTAAATAAATCAGTGCTCCTTATCTCACCCACATTAGGCACATTTTAACTATAAAATGTATATCTTGGTATATCACTTAGAGCTGCTGTTGCAATTCAAGGTCTTGCCAAACTACATTTTTGTCACTGATTAGCTACTGTGTTACAATGGAAGTACATAGTAGTTTTAGGATGTGGCTATTTTGCTCTGACCTTCTTTTGCATGCTTTGAATATTACATACATATATACCTGTGCATAAGATGCAAAACTGTGCAGATCTGTAGCCAGTTTAACCTAATTTTTTATATTTGCCTCAAACTCTTGTTACTTCTCAGTGCTGTTACTCAGCGTGGTGCAATTCTACTGCATATGGTAGTGATTCTCTCTGTTTAGCTGCTGTTAATATTTGTTAATATATGTTGTATCGATGAAGTGTTATCCTTAAAAAAATTAAATGTAGTATTTTGTCGTTTCCCCTCCTAAACTCTCAATGGCTGAAATCTGGTTTGGTTAACTTAATACATTTTACCAGGCTCCCTTCTTATGAATTAGTAATAGACCGTATAATTTAAACTTCTTTCTAGCAATAGGTGTCTGAGCCTTAAATGTGACTTGCTTTCTGGCTTTTATTGAAGCAGCAGATTAACATTCTACCTTTTGAAGTAAAAGTATACATGCATTTCTTTTTAAATATTGAAATAAATTAATAGGAAGGATGGATGAGAAGGAAAATGCATCAGATTTTTGAATTTTCCATTTTAAATGGAATCTGAGGGATAAAATTTGGTATTGTAATTATGGAGGGCTGATTCAGTCTTTTGACTCCCTTTCAGGTCTTTTGAAGGAGGATTGTATTTAAACATTTAAATTAAATTTCCATGTGAACTGGCCTGCCAGTTTGATTGTGTGAACACAGAAGTGCTAAATCCCAGTTTGTGTTTGACTGCCATCATATAGCTATCTAGTAAATGTGACTAATAGACTTGAAGAAGTACAGCGGATATTTAATTTACTGCAATTTTATGCCACTTCATTATGTAAATCATTTTATTTAGTTTTAAATTGGTTGTTTCTAGACCATCATTTTGAATGATAGTAACTGCCTGCAGATGTTTCAGCTAATTTTCCCTGCAATAAAAATAATCACACAGTTGAAACCTTCAAGATCCATTATTAATTTGTTTATAAAGGTAATTTTCCCCCAGTGATATACAGAACTAATCCAATTCCAAATGTTTGGGGTGATCCTGGTCCTTATGTTGATATGGACTGTATGCCTCTGTATACAATTCATGTAGATCAATAATTTTTTTGTAACTTTTGAAAGGACCCCTCGTTTTCAGCCTTAAGATAACAAAACCTCTATGTGATGGGAAGTATTTTAGCAGTTATCAAAAATCAAGCAATACTTGAAGAAATGAGCTAGAAATGATTTTATTATGCTTTTATACAACTATACATTTACAGCATTTGGCAAATGCCCTTAACCAGAGTGACTGACCTAAGTGCTTAGAGGCTCCATTAGTGAATAACACTAATGATAGGTCTTTCATGTAAATTCAGAATCTGATTGGATGTTTCTTCTGAGATGTATTTTATACAGTTGTCTGTGTTGCTTGCTTTATTAGATAATCTCCTCTCTAGTGGTGAAACTGCAAACAAACCTGTCCTGTTATTTACAAGCTATCCTGTACCGTACCTACAGTATCTGCTATCTGGGCTCATAATGGAAAGTATTATGAAAACCCCCTAAAAGATCTGGGGGGGGGGGGCGTAATTGTGATGACAGGGGGGTGGGAGTGCTGTTTGGGATTTTAGTATCTTTAGGTTTTGGATATTCATTTAAACCTGAGGTGCAGACGATTAAAAAGGCTGTCGTGGTCGATTTGGGATATCGTCCCCACCAGTGTGCTGTGCATAATGCTGCTTCTTAGGTCGGCTCAGACATGCACAGGTGAGATCTGCTCTGATCTCTCCCTGGTCTGTGTGTCGCCCAGTCTGCGGCGTCTCTCGCACTTCCTGCTCGGGTGGTGACTGAGGCCGTGTTGTCCCCGCAGGGCGACCATGGGCTTGACTGGCAAAAGGTCGGAGAAAGGCCCCGTGTGCTGGAGGAGGCGTGTGAAATCGGAGTACATGCGCCTCCGGCAGCTCAAGAGGTTCCGGAGAGCAGACGAGGTTAAGGTATGTGGCGGGGGAGCCTCCTGCTCACGCACTCCCGCATTTACTTGTTCCGTGTGCAGTTCTCATTTCATTTTGACGTGTTCTGTTTGTCTTTGTAATTTAATGCGTGCCTCCACTTAAGGGGACAGCCTTGATTTTAAATTGTATGAAAGGAAAGCTAACAGAGCTAATTCTCACCCGCTTCAGTCTCTGTGGCATTGCGAGGCGGTTTGGGATGGCCTACTGTCTGAATGCTTTGATGAACACCAATACAAAGTGGTCTGTTGACACCCTCACTTGTGTCCCCCTTTGCACAGAGTATGTTTAACACTAATCGGCAGAAGATCGTGGAACGTACCGATATCCTTAACCAGGAGTGGAAGCTGCGGCGGATACAGCCGGTACACATCATGACATCTGTAAGCTCCTTGCGTGGGACCAGAGAGGTCAGCACTCGCACTTTCTCACGCACGCCGCCACCTGCTGTAGGAAAGGGCCCCCTCTTTATCGGCGCTTCACGGGCGCATGACGCGAAACAGCCGAATTGTGTGTGAGACATGCTGGCCATAATGCACATGCCCGTAGAGTGCAGCAAAGCCTACGGCGACTCTTCCGCACCTTCCTAAATAGCTTGCCTTTCTGCCTGCTTTGAATGATTGTTTATTTAAATAGAATTGGCGGTTTAAGCCCACAGAATGTCTTTGAAAGATCTGAATCTTAAAATACTATCCTAAGATACATCCCTGGTTAATCAGAAAATCATGCGACTCTGAGTTACGTTAACTAGCATTGTATTCCAAGCAGTCTTAGAGATTTGACGTCTCCTGACGCTCTGTATCTGTAATACTCCTCTGAGAGTGCTGTGTTATAGAAGCCTGCCTTTGGAGACTATAGCAAGGGACCTGTAGCTAGTGGCTGAGGTAATGCTGGATTACCTTCCCCCGCAGTGCACAGTGGACAGTGGCTTCTCCGAGTTTTCCCGGCAGGTCATCCCTCTCAAGACTCTGAACGCCGTCGCCTCTGTGCCTGTAATGTACTCCTGGTCTCCTTTGCAGCAGAACTTCATGGTACGTCATCCTATTCAGCATTAGGGGTGTTATCTCAGCTGGATCTTTGGAGATGGACAGTATAGAAGTATTTTTGAGTGAGTGAATATGGGCAGGTGTCTTGCAGGTTCTGTAGTGCAGCTCGAAAGTCATTTGGACCTTTTTTTAAAAAAAAAAAAAAAAAAAGTAAAAATGAGCATTCATTTGCAGGTTGAGGATGAAACGGTCCTGCACAACATCCCTTATATGGGAGATGAAGTCCTAGAGCAGGATGGTACCTTTATTGAGGAGCTCATTAAGAACTATGATGGCAAAGTCCATGGAGACCGAGGTGAGTGCTTCTGCTCATTTGTCGTCCGTGAAGCAGTTTGTTTTTAGAATCGCCTTCTTGCAGACACACTCGCTCCAAGCTCATTTTTATGCGACAGAATGTGGCTTCATCAACGATGAGATCTTTGTGGAGCTTGTCAGTGCCCTTAACCAGTACAGTGACAATGAAGATGAGGACGAAGATGAAGACCAGCATGACTATAAAATGGAGAAAGTGGACATTTGTGATGGCAAGGATGATGTAGAAGATGCAAGGAAGGAGCTTCCCAACTTCCAGGGTATGAACAGCCTGTTGAGCTAGTCTTGTATTTAAGTCATTGCCAGAGATTTTAACATTCTCAGTCTTGTTCTCTACCTCAGTTATTAGCCTTTGCAGTGAAGGACCCTTGAACAATTAACATTTTCTCCACATCCTTGTAACAGGCAGAAATCGGGAGAGCTCTAGAAAGTTTCCTTCTGACAAGATCTTTGAAGCCATCTCCTCCATGTTTCCTGACAAAGGATCACCGGAGGAGCTCAAAGAGAAGTGCGTTCTGCAGATGTTCCTCGATGGCTGATCCGTCTTTCTAACGTGGCACAATCACATACAATAAGATCCAGAAGGGCCTTTTGGAGAGCGAAGGGCCATCGTTGGTTTAGTGCTGTTTAGTGCTTTGCGAAGGGATAATGTAAAGCACTTTCAGACAATGTTATGTTGTGAAAGTTCACTACACAAGTAAAACTTAATTGAACAGAAATAGTGACCGTTTCGGATGTAGCCTACAGTTCCACATCAAGTGTGGGAAACGTGCTGCAGTGGGACTCATGGAGCCTCTCCCTCAGCTGGGTACCAGCTGCTGTGTCCCTGTGCGGGGTGGAGATGGTGGCTCCAGGTCAGGCTCCTGAAACGTGCTGATGTTTGCGTCTAAGATACAAAGAGCTGACGGAGCAGCAGCTTCCCGGGACGCTGCCCCCAGAGTGCACCCCCAACATCGACGGGCCCAACGCCCGCTCCGTGCAGAGGGAGCAGAGCCTGCACTCCTTCCACACGCTCTTCTGCCGCCGCTGCTTCAAGTACGACTGCTTCCTGCACCGTGAGTCTGCGCCTCTCAGGACCACCTGCAGCTGGCTGTCACTCTGCCCTCGTAACCGGTCCCCTTGTAAAAGTCACCTCTCTGTCCTGAAATCTTGCTGTGAGATGTTGGAATAATTCCGTTTCCTTTACAGCTTTTCATGCAACGCCGAACACGTACAAGCGTAAGAATATGGAGAACCTGGTGGACACCAAGCCCTGCGGGATCGACTGCTACATGTACCTAGTGCAGGCAAGTTGGTGAATCTCCCTGGCCAAGTGACTAGGCAGGGGCTGCTGTGAGTCCCACCCTTTTGTCTGATGGTTCTGATATTCAGTGGCTATCCTGACAGCAATGCTGTCTGCTCTTCACGTTTCCTGGTCTTGACCGACGGTGTTCTCGCGGAGCCGGGGGATGTACGAGGTGAGGGGCTCGTGAATAAGCGTCTCCCCTCCTTAGGACGGCATGGTGAGGGAGTGTCCAGCCAGCCTGGGGTGCGAGAGGGACCGCGAGCGTGCCAAGACCCCCTCCAAGCGGCCGGTGGGCCGACGCCGAGGCCGGATGCCCAACGGGAACAGCCGACCCAGCACCCCCACCGTCAGCGCTGAGCTCCGGGACGCCGACAGCGACCGGGAGGCCGGCGGAGACGCGGCGGGGGACTGCAACGACAAGGACGACGACGACAAGAAGGATGAGACCACCAGTTCGTCGGGTGAGACGCCGCTGCGTGATGCTCCCCGGCAGGTGGCCCGCCCGCTCCGTTAGGTTGTACTCACATGCTGGGTTTTTGGGCCTGCATTGTAATGATTTAATATTGTGTAAATGATCCCAGGGCAGACACATGAACAGACAGGGTCCTTTATTAGCAGAGACTGTAAATGGAGACTCGTCTTTACTGGAGTAACTTGTCTGTCTGTCTGCGTGTGGCACGCTCCAATGGCAGAGGCCAACTCGCGCTGCCAGACCCCGGTGAAGCTGAAGCTGACCTCGGAGCCCCCGGAGAACGTGGACTGGAGCGGCGCCGAGGCCTCCCTCTTCCGCGTGCTCATCGGCACCTACTACGACAACTACTGCGCCATCGCCCGGCTCATCGGCACCAAGAGCTGTCGGCAGGTGGGCTGTCTGGGGACCTGTCAGGGAAGGCCTTATCCATGCGGTCGCTCATGTAGCACACACTCTTTGGGGCGCAGGAGAGGGATGGATGGATGACTTGGGCTTTAGGTTAATGTGGGTGGGGGGGGGGGGGGGGGGCGGGGGGTTTGGGAAGGGGCATAGGGAGGCGTTTGTTGACAGGGGCGGGGGACTTGAACTTGTACCTTGGACTAGGGCGGTGTTTGTGTTT